>JACXGJ010000583.1:0-116733 GCA_016801105.1 Esox niger
TGATTGCACAGTGTTTTGTTGTAGTAATAGCTATTGTAAATTGGTCATTTTAGTTTGTTTATTGAGATTCTAAGCTTTCTGAAAATATAAGACATGCCTATACCAAAAAAAAGTATATTTTACGACTCGTCGCAGTTTTTGTCACATTCCGCGAATATGAATCTTAACCGTCCCGTCCACGGTACGCCCTGACAGTACTAGGTCTCCTTTGTTGAACATAGCATTAGCATGTGAGCTAGCTAGAAAGATGTGTTAGCATTGAGTAATTGTCTCTGGCCCCCTACCAGCTAGGTGTAGTGACAAGCTCTACAGCAGACTTGCGCAATTCAATCGCGGGCTGAAAACTTGAGTTCTGCCTGTCGCAGTAGGTAGAATTTGTTGATAACTGGCTTTTTGGGACTCGCACAGAAATAGGACCAGGCCTGATCTGCTGAAGAGTGTAGGACTCCATCCTAGCTGGAGTGGTGCTCGTATTTTATCTAGTACCATTGACAGGAGTCTCACTCCTATAGCCTCTCCATGAGATAGGGTGAGGGACAGGCTGCAGGCTGTTAGCCAGCCTGCTAGCATAGTGGAGTCTGTCGATAGCATAGCCAGAGTAGTTAGTAGTTTTGCCTACTGCGACTGTGACTCGTTCCAGGCTGAGAAAAGTTAAACAAGGTAGTGCTAACAATAGCAAACTTGTTAAGATAAGGCCTTCCTCCACCTCGGTCACAAAAATGATTGTATTACCTCGTATCTCAGAATTGGACTCCTAAATGTTAGGTCCCTTGCACCAAAGGCAGTTTCAGTAAATTAATTATTCTCTGATCATAAACGTGATGTTATTGGCTTGTGTGAAACATGGCTAAAGCCTCATGAATTTAGTTCCCTGAATGAGGCCTTTCCTCCTGACTATATTAGTAATCATATCTCCCGTAGCAGCATCCCGAAAAGAAGGGGGTGTTGCTTAATTTACTCTTAAACACATCACTTGTTTTCATTCTCTTGAAATTTTCTCATGAATGTTAACCAGGCTGATACATTTTTTACATAGTTACAATATACAGGCCCCCGGGCCATACATAATGTTCCTCAATGAGTTTCCAGATTTCTTGTCTAACCTTGAAATCATGGTAGATAGTATTCTAATATTTGGCAATTTAAAAATTAATATGGGAAAGTCCAATGACCCTCGAGATAGGTTGATATTTGACGAGATCATACCTTAGATTTAGTCCTGTCATGAGAAATACATATTCTAGATCTAGTAATTTCCCCCAAAAATCTATACATCTGATCACTGTCTTATTACACTTACTGTTACAACAAGAAATCCACTTGCTCCGCAAACAATGAGTTTCAAAAGCCGTACTATAAATTCTTGACATTCTTCCAAGCTCGCTCATCAGTAACAGAGTAAATAAATCCGCAAACGATCTAATCGAGGATCTAAACTCAACACCACCAAGTTGGAAGTATTCAGACTATGCTGGAAAGACAGTATACTAAAATACCAAAAACCTCTTACATCTGCTCGATCAGCTTATTTATCTAACCTGATTGAGGTGAACAAAAACTATTAAAAATGTATTTTTGACACAAAGTTAACAAGAAGCAACGCTCGACAAGTGAAGAGGGTCTTCACTTTAGCTGTAATGAATACATTAATTTCTTTGTTGAAAAGATCATCACCATTAGATAACAAATAAATGACTCCTCCTTAAATAGTTATAGTTCCCAAAATCTCAGTTTTCCTGAGAATGTCCTGAATCTCCCTGACCAGGGGTCAATGGGGACACTTGAAATTTTGATGAGCCCCACCAGATAACACTTCACCTGCCCACAAGTTCCGACTCCTTCCCCCACAGAGAGGTTACGTTCCATGTCCCCAGAGCCAGCCCCTGCCGCCAGGGCTTGGTCCGTCAAGGCCCCCCACCTTCACTGCCACCCATATGGCAGCGGCAGCGCACCCGACTGCAGTGGTTCCTCTCATGGGTGGTGGAGATGGGGGTGCCTTGTTACTTTTTCGGGCTATGCCCGACTGGGCTTACCAGTCGTGGCAAACCCAGCCACCAGGCGCTCGCCAGCGAGCCCTCTCTCTGGGCCTGGCTCCAGACAGGGGCCCTGGGAGGAGTTCGGGGAAGCCATGGAGAAGGACTTTCGGTCAGAAGGACTTTCTGGAAAACCGTCTGCCACATCAGGATGGGGAAACAGGGAACCATCCAAGCTGTAGACCTCAACTGAGGAGGTAATTGGGCGATGAAAGGAACACTTTGCGGAACTCCTAAATCCTGCTAACACCCCCTCTTTAGTAAAGGCAGAGCTGGAGGCTGATGGGGAAGCATCGTCAATCTCCTTGGCAGAAGTCACTTAGGTGGTTAAACTGTGTTGGGGGAATAAGGTCAGTACTTCTTCTCCACTATAAATTGTTGTAGATCTAAGGAATGCATTTTCAAAATTTTCCATTTCCCGCTGTTTTAAATTTAGGAGGACATGAGGTCTTGGCCCACACCTGCGGAGTACCAGGCTTGAAAGACTTGTTGCCCCTCGGTTGTCCCAGTCCTTGTTTATCTGGTTAGGCTTCCAACCTGGACTAGGTTTAAACAGACTCTGAACTCAGCCCTCATGCATTTATTAATTATTACAATATGTACTCTTAATATGTTCACCCGGCACAGCCAGATGAGGACTGGTCACACCTATGAGCCTAGTTCCTCCCTAGGTTTCTTCCAAACTGTTGGCCTTCTTAGTGAGTTTTTCCTAGCCACTTATATTCAACACTACTGTTGTTTGCTCCTTGGGATTTTAGGCCAGGTGTTTTGTAAAAGCACTTTGTGACAACTGCTGATATAAAAAAAAAAATATTGTATTGATTTGATTCAGAGAAGAAAAGGGTGATATTTTTGTGTTCAGATGAGTCCAAAATCAAGCTCTTTGGCATCAAATAAATTTGCTGTGTTTAGAGGAGGAAGAATGCTACCTATGAGCCCTAGAACACCATCCCCACCGTCAAACATGGAGGTGGAAACATTATGCTTCGGGGGTGTTTTTCTGCTATGAGGACAGGGCAACTTCAACTTATTTTTTTGTTATTCTGTCTCTCTCTGTTCAAATAAACCTACCATTAAAAGAATAGACAGATCATTTCTTTGTCTGTGGACAAATGTAAAAAAATCAGCAGGGGATCAAATACTTTTCCCCTTACTGTACATTACTGGCACATAAGATTTGCTTATAGGTGACATGAATAACTTCTCAGAAAACTGTGAGAAGTTATTAGAAAAAGACGAGGTCCAAAACAAATAGGCTATGTGAAAGGCTTGTCTTTACAGGTCTCTCCTGGGCATTGTATTGGGGCTATTGAGTTGATTTTAACGCCAATGCAGTGGCGTTAAAATCAACTCCAGTGGTAAAGAATAGTGGTGGTATTTTGTTTGGGGAATAATTATTTTGCCTAATAGATTTGTAGAATATTAATCTTACGTAAAATAAGCAGAGAAAATTCAAAGAGATGATAGGATGTGTGTGCGCTATATTTTCTCTTTCTTAAAATATAAACAGTAACTTGTAATATGTTTGTTGAATTGATTATTGGTGACTGGTATTTCCTTGGTATTTCATTTCATGAATAATTATTTTGCATAATACATTTTTAGATTTACATTTTAGATAAACATTTTATGAATTAGCCTACACATAATCAGCTTGTGATAAGTAGCCTATATGGTTTGTATTATGTTTCAATAATAGCCTAATTAAGTTTTTAAATCGTCATGGAAATTTTGTATTTAATTTGTAAGTTAATTCATCCATTGACGTCATGCATTCAATGAGGGGTAATTAGCGCCTGGGTATCATTTGGATACCAACGCTATGTGTCGTGGGCTTTTGGCGGATTAAGTCTGAGTTAAAAAAGGTAAATATTATCAATATTATTTTATTTTAATTACTCTTTTGAGTTTACAATTCTGACAACAGAACAATGGAATATTCTGAAATAGATTAATAGGTGCATCACAAAAAAAAATTAAAAACCGTTTTTTCTTCTTTGCCTTCATGAAAACATCTTATTTTGTTAATCAAATATTTACTGTGACATTTACATGAAATATACAGATTTGGCACCAAATATATTAGAGTTTATTAAGACTATTACTCCCCATAGATATTCATATTTTGACATCCACCGAAAAAGAAATACGATTTGAGATTTGGAATCTAACTTCCTCTTCTTTCTCTGCCTTTGCCACGCTATGAGAACAATTTATGGGTCATAATCCCGTTTAAGACACTGCATGCATCACCGGTGTTGTCGACTGACAGATTTCAATAATGGTCTGATGTAGTTTGCTGATACTTAATAGACCTATGCTGGCGTTGAATGCCGTCTGTCAATCAACATTAATGTCTGAGCAGGGGAATGTGACCAGGCTTTAAAGGATGTCTAAAATATTGGAAACATGAACTGCATTTACAGGCTTAATGTTTTGGAGATAAAATGCATTTACATTTTTATTTATTTCTTTTTTTTTTATCCCAATAAACTGAAATAAGCAATGACTATGCCAAATGAGTCTTCCCAACAAATTGCTAAGAACAAACAAACTGTTAATGGGTGTCCAAAAAAAAACATGTTCATGATGTCAGTAAGATCATGTAACTTTTTTATTTAAATACAGTATATAAAATGCATTTCTTTTAGGAATTAGAAGTATTAAGTCAACGTACTTATACATAAGCTGAGGGTAACATCTACATTCATCTAACTGAGTCTGCAGTGGGTTTTGAACGATTTTTAGTAAGTAAACGTTTTTATAAAAACTGATTTGTAGTAACTGCTGTTGGAGTATCTATAGCAACTTAAATTTAAGGTAATTTATTTAACAGAATTGGCCTCAACTGTGTTTAAACATGCTACATCAATAACAAAGTCATTATTACACTAAATCATAAGATCACAATTTCAGTGGCCAAGGGCCACACGATCACAGTTGTCTAAGGTTTTACAGGAAGGACATGGCTTTGTATACATGGGGCTGTATTTATTTTGCATTCCATAGTAGGAAAGCTTGTCTATGACCAGGTGCCCTTTGTCAATCTCTTTTTTGACTGTTCAAATACACCAAACATGAACCATCATAGGTGCATGGCAAAAAGACAAGAGCTATAATGTATTAAATCATTTGTTATCTAAAAGGTATATACTGATGACACTTCGGTTATTTGTTGGATATTTCAACTTAACTCTCCTTTAGTATTTTCTTCAATAGTCCACTGAAAATATCCACAGAAGTCTGCTTTTCTATTTTCAGGAAACATTGTGATTTGTCTCTACTGAATATATCTTAAAAAGATGATGGCGAACATGCAAACTTCAAGGGATTGTGTTGTCAATGAGCAAAATATTCTGTCTGAGTAAAATATCCCTTTAAATTAGGCGCTGTTTACATTTGGTCAATATTACTGTAATTGTGAGCTTGATTCTTATCATCCTTCTGGGAAGTCTGTTTTGATGGAGGTTAGTTCAATTCACTGTTCAGCTGTCTAGACACGGCAAACACGATTAATCAGAACTGCACTGCAAATGAACAAGAGCTGTCATTTATAAAATCATCTGAATTGAAAATGGCATCTCTATGGGAACACTCTTGCTCCACCACATTATTTTATCCATCGTCAATATTAACGTTGCACCGACATTTTGAATCCCCAGTGTTAACTTTAGTTCAGTAGAACTCCATAACAAAGTACAGTGGGGAGAACAAGTATTTGATACACTGCTGATTTTGCAGGTTTTCCTAATTACAAAGCATGTAGAGGTCTGTAATTGTTATCATATGTACACTTCAACTGTGAGATACGGAATCTAAATAAAAAATCCAGAAAATCACATCATCACTTCTCCATACAGACCTTCTCCAGATCCTTCAGGTTTCAGGGCTGTTGCTAGGAAATACGGACTTTCAGCTCCCTCCAAAGATTTTCTATTGGGTTCAGGTCTGTAGACTGCCTAGGCCACTCCAGGACCTTGAGTTGCTTCTTACGGAGCCACTCCTCAGTTGCCATGGCTGCATGTTTCGGGTCATTGTCATGCTGGAAGACCCAGCTGATACCCATCTTCAATGCTCTTACTGAGGGAAGGAGGTTGTTGGCCAAGATCTCGCGATACATGGCCCCATCCATCGTCCCCTCAATATGGTGCAGTCGTCCTGTCCCCTTTGCAGAAAAGCATCCCCAAAGAATGATATCTCCACCTCCATGCTTCATTGTTGGGATGGTGTTCTTGGGGTTGTACTCATCCTTCTTCCTCCAAACACGGCGAGTGGAGTTTAGACCAAAAAGCTCTATTTTTGTCTCTTAGACCACATGACCTTCTCCCATTCCTCCTGGATCATCCAGATGGTCATTGGCAAACTTCAGACGGGCCTGGATATGCGCTGGCTTGAGCAGGGGGACCTTGCGTGCGCTGCAGGATTTTAATCCATGATGGCGTAATGTGGTCCTAATGGTTTTCTTTGAGACTGTGGTTCCAACTTTCTATTCTACAACTATTCTGCTTTCACAGGTGCCAATCTGGACCACAGCAAGAAGAACTACAATTATCAACATTTACAGGCCAGATGTGTGATTGAGAACTAATTTGGTATTATGTTCGCAAGGTTGACAGTTGGAATTCCTACCGGACAAATGTACACGTTGTGAAGGCCTGTGCTGCACTGCACAACTATCTGGCCTATACAAATGCGGCCAACACACCAGCAACAATGTATATCCCACCCAATTTCACTAACTGTTTTAAACAATGGTGAGGCACAGCTGGGGATTAGAGAAGACAAGTTGCAGAGGGAGGCCTTGGCTGTCGCATGGCTGCTGATGTCTTTACACAGCTCTCTGGTCTTGGCCATTGTGGAGAGGTTAGAGTCTGTTTGATTGAGTGTGTGGACAGGTGTCTTTTATACAGGTACAAGTTCAAACAGTTGCAGTTAATACAGGTAATGAGTGGAGAACAGGAGGGCTTCTTAAAGAAAAACTAACATGTCTGTGAGAGACGGAATTCTTACTAGTTGGTAGGTGATCAAATACTTATGTCATGCAATAAAATGCAAAATAATTATTTAAAAATCATACAAAGTGTACCTATGATAAAAATCACAGACCTCTACATGCTTTGTAAGTAGGAAAACCTGCTAAATCAGCAGTGTATCAAATCCTAGTTCTCCCCACTGTAAATGAGAACAACAGAAACATGTGTTTAGATTCTGTCTCTGTAGGTAACGCTCAGCCAACTCCATGAATGTAAAATGTTTACACTGACCATTTGGCAGGTTCTTTGGGGTTCTTGCACAAATGTGATCTGTGATATGTAGAACATCAGACATCTCTGCTGTGGTGCTTTTAATAACACTTCTCATTCACCCTTGATTTTCGGCCAAGTATGTTCCTCCTAAGGTAACTCCTATATGAATGATATATTTTCCAACAATATAATTAATATTTGATTTTTTTAGTTGCAATATACATAAATAATGTGAACAAATCAACCGCTTTACAGGTTAATAACCATGTCACGATGAAACATGACAGGGTTGAGTGTGACGGGGATGTTTTTTGGCCACCAATCCTTATGTGGTAAAGGACCATAAACCATATGGCTTGCATGAAATTCATAAATTGTTTATATATTTATGAATGAAAGTATGATTTTGCTAAGTACTAGTTTTCTATCTTTATTTCATGTAACAGGTTGAGATGTTAAGCTTGACGATCTCCTGCTGACTATAAAAAACTATGAAATACACATAAAAGAATGGGATTACATGCCTGTTTCTGCACCATGCTGTTGAAAAAAGTTGAATGATGTCACTTCTGATTAATTGTGTGTTATATGGGTGGCCTCAAAATGCTTATGGGTGGAGATTTGTTGGTGTGAGTGTAAACAAAGACAAAAAAATGGTTTGACTTGAATCAATAATCATGCATTTTTTAGGTAAAACTACATTCTCTGCCCAAGAAAAGAAAAGTTTACATTAACACCAAAAATGTTGGATTATGTGCCTATTTATTAGTAATTTCTTCAGTACACTTTCAGTGGAGTCCTTGGGTGGACATGACCAAATGCTCTGTCAGTTACATTTTTTATATTAAACATTAGATTAATGCAAAATGTATTTTAAATTGCTCTTATGAACATTTCAGTGTATGCAAAATGCTTTTAAGATTTCATTTTGGTGACCTATTCTTTGAAACATATTTAAAAAAGTCAATATTACCAGAGCCCAGGAATGACCAAGCAATGTTGAGAGATTCTTCTCTGATGCATCAGAGAAGAAAATGCATCACCAAGAACAGAAGGGGGTCTATGACAACCAACAACAATTACAGAAAGACCCCAAGATGCAGAGCCAGAACTCCCAACAATTGTACAAATACTTTGAGACATTTCCACATTTACCAGGAAATTACTCAACACAAATATAGCCACACCACCATCTATCTTTACTTCATCAACGCAATAGACATTGTAGTCATTTAAACAAATATCCTTATCAGGAACAGTTTAACTGAGCCAGGTTTCAGAAAACACAATTATATCAGCTTCAGGGGACCGTAAATCACAAAACATTTTACAGCTAGAAGTTGCTCCCATCTTGCTGATTTAAAAGAAACTTAAAAACAATGTGCATGTCAGTCCTAATTTTAGGACTCCTTAATGTTTTCACAAAGCATTTTTGTGCTTAAACCAGTTCCTAAGTCTGTGAATAGATCTCCTAAATCTGTAAAAACTCCCATACAGGCATAAGCAGCGGGTAGCAGGATGATGGGCTTGCCAACATTGACCATACAGTTGCGGGGGGATCGGTACTTTGTACCTTGCTGAAATTGTTATTAGTATTATCATATACACGACCATGTGATGGCAGTGAGTCACCCAAGAGCAGCAGAACCTAATGGTAAGATTTTTCTTTCATGTCTATAATAAATGATTCAACTAATATGTGGGGTTTTCTGTCTAAACTTTTTTTCAGACAGAAAATTGTTATGCCATCGGCTTGGTTGTCATTGTAAATGAGAATTTGCTCTCCAATGGTTAAATTAAGGTGAAATAAAATTAATTAATGAATAAGTGTGTACACATTAATACAGATTTTACTGTGATTAAATAGGAAGACCTTCTGAAATGCATAATGAAACTTTCCAATTCTGTTGCAATATGAACAGAAGGAATAATGACTGATAAAACTTGTAATTAAACATACATTTCTACAATGGCATGGTTTCTGTTACTAGTGCTGTCAGATAAGAATACTACTTTTCTGTTCACTTGACCAGGAAGGTAGTAGTTTCTTTCTCAAAATGTGTTTTTGTTTAATTTACAGATATTTATAATATTTATATATATTACTTGATTCTGAGTTTCTGCAATGTAGTTTCATCTGTGGTTTCAAACTCCTCATAACACATACAAGCCCATTTCCAAAGAAGTTTGTACATTGTGAAATATAAATAAAAACTGAATGCAAAGAAGTGCATATAATTTAAACCCTATATACAATAGAAAATAGTACAAAGACAACAAATCAAATGTTGAAACTGAGATGCTGTTTCTTGAAAAATATATGTCCAGTTCGAATTTGATGCCTGCAACACTTTGATAACGGCAACAGGTCAGTAAAACGATTTGTTACAAAAGATTAAAACAATTGCACTTCTCAGTTTTATCATTCCAGATGTTATCTTTGTACTATTGTCTATTCAATATAGGGATTAAATTATTTGGACCTCATTGCATTCTGTTTTCATTTACATTTTATGCAGCGCCCACATTTCTGGAGAACAGGATTGTACACTTAAAGGCCATAGAGAGAATGTATGTTGTCACTAAGGACAGCCATCAGTCACCTAGCTTCTACCATGCTCTATTTATTTGAAGAAGTAATTTGGCACCTTTAAATTGCTTCCCTATGATATTAAAATGTTCCTTCACTGGTCGTGTTTAAGGCACAAATGGGAAATAATTCTGTTTGCAAGTGTTCCCATGGGCAGTCATGTTCATATTAACGCTGGTTCTTTTGGAAGTGAGTGTTGATATCCAATACATAATTTCCCTCATTACCAGGGCGGTTCATGTATGGAAGGGCCAACTTTTATCCTTCACTTTACAGGCAGACGGATCATACTTTTCTCTTTCCTTGCTCGTTATCCGTTCTTTGGTTGGGGATACACTGACAGATTTTTGCCAGTGTTAATTCCCATTCTTCACTAGAATATCCGAATACGAGCACCGCAAACATATGCGAGGAAAAGGGTGGGCCTGCCAAACATCAAGTGCGATAATGTTAATGTTAGGCATTATAAAATGAAGCAATTCATTAAATTTATTTGCATGAAAAGTTAGTGAGAGGCAACATGTGGTTCTCATTACGGGCCCCATACATCCAAGTGGACACTATACAAGACGTTACACAAGTAGAACGTATAATGCACATATATATGATTGAAAGATGCTCAGACTGAGTAGTGGACTGAGGAACTCTGGTTGGCTAAATTACCATTGTCTAAACCCACTCTGAATTCTGGCTGTGTTATCCTTTTTCCATTTGTAGAACATTGCAAGAAGGCATCTTGAAGGTAACATCTTGAATACTCATGCTAATAGAGTCCACCCCAGACTTTAAAAAGCGTGCCATTTCTAGTACAGTTCTGATGGCATTGGCTTTGTTATCAGTCCCCGAGATAGTATTGAATGCAATGTTCTTCGGCTACTATGGTTTGTGACCACTCAATGTGCCAATAAATCACGGATATGCAGCACTGCTAAAACCAGGATCTGAATACTGATGTAAATATAACCCTATGAGAAATTGGGTCATATTATGTTTTAAAACAGAGCCTTATTCTTGATGGGCTATGTAACTACCGCTATATCCAAAACACGTTGCAGATCATCTGAAATCATTATGTTCCAACTTTCTCTACTCAGTTATTAAGGTTTTTCATTTAACTAGTCTATTCAATTATATGAAACAGAATGTAATGCAATTATTCTTTAGAAAAGCATGACATCTATAAATATTATTTTAACTGAGCTTTGTTTATTCTTTCAGCTATACTATGAAACTATTCACATGAAACTGTGAGGTCTCGTGTCTTGTGTCTTCTTCCTGTGTTACTGTATATTAGACGACTGATGTCACAGAATGTTTTGTTATGTTTTGATAGATTTGCATGTGTCATAACCAGTCATAAAAAATGTAATATAGGTAACATAGTGTTTCAAAATATTATTACAGTGTTGTGACAGAATTTGACAAGTTATGATGGATGACATGACATCTTATGACATGGTTAAGATATAGTATGCGATTACACTACAAGGAAAGTGTTATAATAGAGAAATGACAACCAGGGAAGACCTCTAACCAGCTAATTTATTCAAAACACCTGCAAAGGTTTCCTAAGAATGTTAAATATATGCACTAAATACTTGGTTGGGACTCCATTTGCATGAATTACTGCATCAATGCGACGTGGCATGGAGGCAATCAGCCTGTGGCACTGCTGAGGTGTCATGGAAGCCCAGGTTGCTTTGATAGCGGCCTTCAGCTCGTCTATGTTGTTGGGTCTGGTCTATCTAATTCTCTTATTGCCAATAATCCATAGATTCTATGTGGGGTTCAGGTCAGGCAGGTTGGCTGGCCAATCAAGCACAGTAATACCATGGGCAGCAAACCAGTTATCAGTTGTTTTGGAAATGTGGGCAGATGCCAAGGCCTGCTACAAAAGGAAATCAGCATCTCCATAAAGCTTGTAGGCAGATGGAAGGTTGACGTTCTCTAAAATCTCCTGGTGGACAGCTACATTGACTCTGGACTTGATAAATAACAGTGGACCAACACCAGCAGATGACATGGCATCCCAAATCCTCACTGAATGTGGAAACTTCACACTGGACTTTTGGATTCTGTGCCTCTTCACTTTTACTCCAGAGTCTGGGACTTTAATTTCCAAATTAAATGCAAAGTGTACTTTCACCTGAAGAGAGGACTTTGGACCACTAAGCAACGGTCCAGTTCTTTTTCTCCGTCGCCCAGGTAAGACACTTCTGACCAGGCCCGGGGTGGGTAATCGGGAGAATTCCCGGTGGGCTGCTTGAGGATAATTTTTTTGACATTTGTCACATTAGTCAATCTCTTAAAGTAGGCTACACACGTTCCGCATTCTGACACTGCAGCCTCTGCATGGGTTGTACCATGTGAGGGTGTTCTCCCCTCCCAAATAGAGTTGGTTGGGTCCATTGCACATCTTTCCAAAATGTTTTCTCAGATAGGCTACCGATAGCTGGGCTGGCCCTACCGTAACAATACGCACCAGGGAGGATGGATGGGAGGAAGAGGCCAGGAGGGGCTGAAAAAGCCAGGTTGAAAAAAAGAAAGGCATTGGAGGAGGATGCTGCCAAATGTGCCAAGCTTACTGACTTACTGATTTACTGATTTAGTTAAGATGACAAACTCAAGTGGCAACTGGTAAAGAGAGATATAGACCTAATGATTAGCATATTAGAAGCTGTGTAACTGTAAACTGTACTTTGAATTTAACTGTAAACATTAGTTCAATATGCTTCTTTGTGGAAGAGTGGGTGTCACGTTTCAGTTGAGGCTGGACCTAAGTGCAGTATTACAGAAATAGGGATTTATTGGGGAAATCTCAAAACACAAGAAAATTATGTAGAGCAAGCAGGCAAAAAACACAGGTTGGCAGCAGAGACCGGCATGAACAAGGTCGCACGCAAATACTGACAAAGACAATGACTCACCAAAATGGTGAACAGAAGAGGGTGAACTAAATAGGGAGTTAACGAGGCACAACAAGATACATGTGCAAATAACAAGGACAGGTACAGGGTGCAGAGAGGAACACAAACAAAAACCAAACGCAACGGGGCTACATTCAAAAGTAAACTCAAAAAGAGAACAGAACGTCACAGTGGGATACATTTCAAATGCTTAATTTATTTATTTCCGCTTTTGTTAATTTATCAACCGATCCCCGTGGAATAGTGGAATATTTTTTGTTAACTTCTAAGATTAAGTGAATTATTATTTAACCTTTACATTATTTGTTGAACCATGGTATAGATAAAAATGACAGGATAGTAAGAGCTGAACTGTTGCTTCATTTTTCCAATTTCCACCACCTTGGAAAAGGTGGGCAGGTCTTGGGCCTGAAACTCCCAGGCTGAAAAGTGTCCCCACTTCGGCTCTGGTTCTGACATTGTCTCTGGTTCAGAGAGTGGCTTGACACCAGGAATGGAACCCCTGTAGTCCATTTCTTGGACATTTCAATGTGTGGTGGCTCTTGATGCACTGACTCCATCCTCAGTCTTGTCCTTGTGTGATAATCCGTTGCCATCCCTGCTGCTTGCACACATTTTCCTACCAGAATTTCCCCCTTCATTCCACTTTCCATGAATATGCTTTGATACAATATTTTGCGAACAGTCAGCCCTTTCAGCAATAACCTTCAGTGGCTTCCCCTCCTCATGGAGGGTGTCAATTAATGTCTTCTGGACAAGTGTCAAGTCAGCAGTCTCCCCCATGATTGTGGTTCTGTGTACTGAACCAGACAGAGAGATTTAAATTCAGGGAGTTCATTAGCTGATTAGAGCTCTTCTCAGGTCAACATTTCTGTATTGTAAAATTTTTTAATAACATTTTGAGGCACTGGATTTTTTATTTCCATGAGCTGTAAGCCGTAATCATCAAGATTGAAACACTAAAGGTTTGAAATGTTTTATTTTATGTGTAATGGATCTAGAATGCATGAAGTTGTTACGTTTGGATTAGAATTATGGAAAAAATGCACTTTTCCACAATACTCAATTTTCATTAGCAGCTAAATGTCTGCACTTGTGGTCTGTCTGTGTGGATGCGTAGTTCGTGTGTACTTGGTGCTTTGTCACGTGTACTAACCAACTGAGGTCACTGCTGCATCCAACACTTGCGTTACTCTTACCCTCTGTGATGGAAATCAAATCGATAGACACTCTTAAAGGAGTAAGAACAGAGACAAAATTCTCTTGGCACAATTAGCAGTTTATTTGCAAATAGAGAGACGCGTCAAACGCTTACAGAATAGTCATTCGAGGAGCCTCTAAAGGATAAATATATGAACAGTCAGTATTTATTATGGTTAAAAGGGTGTGGTAAGATGATACCCATCTATCTTAGGTCACACAGGTTTTACCCAAATGGAGGTCTGTCCTCCCCCTCAGGGGTAACCTTTTCAACTCTTGAAGAGAACTTGCAGCATCTGGACAAACAATAGATGCCCTGTTGGGTTATACTGATGGGCTGATTAATAAGTAACCCATTAATCTGCCGATACCAGTGTTAGCTCAAAAAGTTATGCAACCAAAAGTCAGGGGAGAGCCATCTTTATTCAGCATGAGACATTGATGTTAACAGGTCATAGTTCCATCTCTCTCTTTCTCCTTTGTGCTTCTCCAAAGAATACAGGAAGTTCCACAGTACTTATAAAGGGAGGCGGCCTAGGGTCAAACCCAGCCAAATACCCTCCAATAAGAAAGGCCTAAATGACCCTTGTATGGGTAGTTCCAACATATGGTCAATGGTCCTATCCCTCAAGCCTGTGACAGTTACATGGGTAACTCCTAGCAGGAGGCATAGACAGGACGTGTGTTCTATCTATACACCTGTGCTCAAGAGTTAATTAGTACCTCTGTGTTCTGTTGAGTTTCTCAAGCCTACTTTCTCTCACCAGTCAATGATGCCCCCGAGGCAAATACCAGATCCCCCTCTCCTACATTTCCTAAGAAACAAAGGACAGATAGCCCTATTCAGAATATCTTTTTGATCCTCTGACATTATACAGATGTACGTCACAACCTAAGAACAGAGTTACATACCAGGTAATAGATAAGCAAACATGTCTCCAAAATACATTAGTTACAAAATTGCTACAACTCTTTCCTACCGGAACCGGTAATAACTTTTTTCCAGGCATCTGAATAGCCAACATGGCTTTGTTTGGGTTATATCATCGCCTGTTGGTTTGGTTTGCCCTTAAAAGTGCTTGACAACGTGTTTTGTGCGTTTTCATCTGGACTGAGATTATTTTTAAGCAGTAATGTATAGATGGGAACAAAGGAAAGAAACATTTATACAAATACCTTTTGTACATGTGGTCTGGGCCTTTGTCAGTGTTTCAGCCATTAATCCTACCTGCCTGCTTGCTCTTCTTTGTCGTGCCTGTCTGCGCTAAGTTTCCTTAGTTTAGTTCTTGGTATGTTTGCCTCGGTGTGTTTTGTGTTTTTGACTGTTTGTTTGCCAACCTTCTGTCTTGTAATGTTTGCCTATCTTGGTTGAAATTATAAAATGACAAAAACAAGAGCTTGTCGCCTGGGTCTCATTATTGCCATATCAGCGAATCATGACAGAAACAAGGACTCCCTAACAAACATCTATTGTACATTGAAAAAAGTATTAATTCACCCTGTCAAGCATTGATGCCATGTTTATGAATGGAAATTAATGTGTTCAGAAACTTCCTATAACTTCCTATACAAGCCTCTCTGAAATTGATTGTACAAATTTGTTAATATCACTGTAAGTGAGCATTTTTTCTTGATTAAGGTGATAACAGAATGTATTGTTTGTCAAAACAAAATACACGTCAAAACCAAATACACGTGTTTGGGTTATTCAGAGTCCCTTGAACAAATTTAAAGTTGTTGAAGTGATAATATTAATACACAAAATCATACATACAAAAACCCTTTTTCACAACGTAGTTCCTAGAAAACCCAGTACAGTCTATAAGAAAGTACAGAACCATTGTTAAGGGCAAGTGTAGACTATGGTCACTTCATGAGTTATAACTGATGTCGTACATGTTTTTATAGAGGTATGATGACCACTGGGGCCTGATCAGTGTGCCTAATGTCATTACCCGTTGTATGGCCCCATTCATATAAATATAATAAATACTCAGACTTACCGTGCTGACTCCAAACTCCAATCTCCAATATTAAATGATTAAATAATTAGGAATGGTTAGTCAATCACCAGTTGTCATATTTTACTCTAAATTGATCTAACAAAAAATTGCTGGTACTGTGTTTTATGGGTATGTGAGGCCTGGGGATTTGCTGATATGGAAATCGTATATTAAACTTACATGAATTATCTAAGCAATCTCTCAATCCAATCCAAATCAAAGATCCCTTCAGTAAAAGGAATATAAAATGTTGTATCACTTGGGCAAGCAGAGACCATCACGTAAAACAAGAATCACTTGTAACAGACAGAGTAGACTATTATGGATACAAGTATGATGACATCAGCATCCCCCTCCTGGAGACCTAGCATCCTGCAGAGCTTCTCTCCAACCCAAACTCTCTGTTATCTTTTAGTAGTGCACGGCACTCGGTTTTGTTTTGTATTTAGTTTGACTAAAGTCTTCCCCTGCACCCGTGGATCTGCCTCCATCTCCCTTTTTGGATTCCCTGTGCACAACCTCGTGACAAGTTCAGAATTTCAGCTTTCATTTCCTGGTATTCACATCTAGATGTGTTAAACAACTTAGGACATATCACCGTTTGTATTAGACCAGCATTTTTAGGTGAGCAAAAGTAATGGAACAAATAAACTGCCTCAAGCCTGCGACCCATCGACATCACCAAACCAAACCGTTGCATTCTTCATTTGTGATTCTATTCCAGGCTTTTACCGCAGGATCCTTCAGTTCTTGTTTGTTTTTGGGTGTTTCTCTCTTCAGTCTCCCCTTAAGGAGGTGAAATGCATGCTCTATTGGTTTAAGGTCAGGTGATTGACTTGGCCAGTCTAAAACCTTCTACTTTTTTCCCCTGATGAAGTCCTTTGTTTTGTTGGCAGTGTGCTTTGGGTATTTGTCCTGCTACATGATAAACTTCCTCCCAATTAGTTTCAATGCATTTCTCCATAAATTGGCATACAAAATGTTTCTGTACACTTAAATTCATTCTGCTTCTACCATCATCAGTTACATCATCAATAAATATTAATGAGCCTGTTCCAGAAGCAGCCATGCATGCCCAAGCCATGACATTGCCTCCACCAAGCTTCACAGACGAGCTTGTATGCTTTGGATCATAAGCAGTTTCTTTCTTCCTCCACACTTTGGCCTTTTCATCACTTTGGTAGTGATTAATCTTGGTCTCATTAGTCCATAAGATTGTGTTCCAGAACTTTTGCGGCTCATCTCTGTACATCTTTGCAAATTTCAATCTGGCCTTCCGATTCTTACTGCTGATGAATGGTTTGCATCTTGTGGTGTGGCCTCTATATTTCTGCTCTCGGAATCTTCTTCGAAAAGTGGATTGTGATACCTTCACCCCTGCACTGTGGAGGTCGTTGGTGATATCACTTACTGATGTTATGGGGGTTTTCTTCCCAGCTCTCACAATATTTCTGTCATCAACTACTGTTGTTTTCCTTGGCCGACCTGTTCGACGTCTGTTGCTCAGTACACCAGTAGTTTCTTTCATTTTCAGAGCATTCCAAATAGTTGTGCTTGCTATGTTTTGTGTTTGTCCAATGACTCTGGTGGATTTTCCTTATTTTCTCAGCTTGACAATGGCTTGCTTTTCTCAAATAGACAGCTTTCTTGTCTTCATGTTGGTTTATCCTCTTTAACAATAAATGCAGTTTTCATAGGTTTAAAGCAAGGATGGAAACTTAGACTAGTCATGCAGAGCTATTTAATGTTTGAACAATCAACCTAAAATGCAAAACTTGGGCAACAAGATCTCTCAGTCACATGTTCCAATACTTTTGCTCATTTGAAAAATGGGTGGGTTCATACAGAGTTTTTAAACAAATATACGTAGATGTGAACACCAGGAAATGAAATCTGAAGTTCTGAACTCTTGTCTCATCTTTTGATCTTAAACCCAAATGTCTTCAGTGAATTACAAAAACAAAGGAATTTGCCTTACCGTTCCAATACTTTTGGAGGGGATTGATGTCGTGTATCGTGTCACATTAATTTCATTGTTCAGAATGACGCTGTGTTTTTCAGTGCATTTGATAAATAAACAGAGAAATGTCTAGCAACACCATTCCTAAAATCTGTGAGCTTCTGATTCAGTCTTAATTGTCACACCTTAGAGAAGTTTAAGAATATGTGTCTTGAGTTAAATTGAACACAACTGATAAACTCCAAAATGCAGCAATAAGTATTTGATGTATTGAGTGTTTGTAAATAATATCAGTGCCCACTGCCCAAATGCCTGCAACAGAGACACCAGATTTTTAAAAGATGCTTGAATAATCTCAAACAGATATTTTACAATGGTTATTTATTCCTGGGGACTGTTTTGGTTTTGAATGTAGCTCTGTTGTTTTTTTTCCTTTGTTTCTAACCGTATCCTGCGTTGGCCCTTATTGGTTTCACCTGTGCCTTGTTTGCTCCCTCGTTGTGTTCCTATTTAAGTTCCTCCTGCCCAAGCATTTCTGGTCAGTGATTGTGTTGTGTGTGCGTATGCGCTTGTCAGGGTCAGGTGGGTTTGTTTTGTAGCCCAGTGCATGGCACTCTGTTTTGATTTACTTTTGTGTTCATTAAAAGCTCAGTATCATCTACTCTGCGCTTGCATCCTGTCTCTCTCCATGGGTCGTTACAGAGAACAGGAACGGGATTTGTGTAAAACACTAGCACAGTGGCTCTCAATTCCTGGCCTTGGGACAAAGTCCTGCTGTTTTTTGTTTTACCATTTAAACAGAGATTGATTGAAATCTGGGACAGCATGTGGAATCAATTAACTGCCAGATAGAAAACAAGCAGTACTCTGGGAGTTGAGAACCCCTGCTCTACTATGTAGTAAACGCCTCCTACCATCAGGCAGGTGGTACAGGTCTCTCCGTTCCCACAAAACCAGATCTGGCACCTCTGATTTTCCTCAGTTCCAGCACAGATCCAGTCTGCTGTGCGTGACTTGTCTTTTTTTTGCACTGTAAACACTGAACTAAAGGCATTAAGAGTTCATAAAGTTGGCTATTCCTGCTGCTTCCTGTAGCCTCAGCACTGCCTGACAAGATTGTGAATGTTGTAGCTTTGTTGTTTTCCTCCCCAATTTGTGCTACCAATGTGCTGTAGCCTAATCACGTCGATGTGCCAACTTGATCCATATCTCTTGCATGCCTTAATGTGTTCTGGGACCTAACAAATTAAGCACTGCACCTACAACATGCATTGTTCTTGATTGCAGAATATTTACAAATTAAACAATCTTCTATTTGAACTTCTGGTTAGATGCAAACTGCTATTCATTGCACTGTACTTGTACTTCTTCAATGACAATGTTGAAACTAATCTAATCAAAATGTAGTCATGTTTTGTTTCATTTAGCAAAAAGTCAATTTCTAATGATCATGCTAGAAGTCTATGTGTAGTCATGATTGATGTTCTTTGATAGGGCAATTGAATGTCTTTCAGTGAGTTTGCTATCAGAAGATACATTGTTAACTGTATAGGGTGTCAACATATACCATAGTCTAAAGAAACTACACATGGTCCAGTCCTTCTCCTGCCCCTAAGTTGGATGTTTATTATAATTTCCTCTTTTTAGTCTGTGTTTTTATTTTGAGCAGCTAGCAAGCTAACTAACTTTATCCACTAAAGTATTTTCTCATTGGGAATTATTTATTTTAAAAGAGCTACAGACATTCTGTGAAGAGATGGGAGAACCTTCCAGAAGGAGAGCCACCTCAGGCATTTATGATACAGTGGCATATTTTTAATCAACTCCTCAGTAGAAGGAACATGACAGCCCACTTAAAGTTTCAATTGATCAATCAAATGTATTTATAAAGCCCTTTTTACAAAACACCCAGGCCTTAAACCCCAAGGACCAAACAACAGTAGTGTTGAATTTCAGTGGCTTTGCCAAAGTTTGCCAAAAGTAACCCAAAGGACTCTCAAACCAGGAGACAAAAAATGGAATGCCAACAGTCACGTTAGCCTGAAGGCCAAAAGTCAAGTTGATGCAGATAAATCTTTTCCACTTCTCAGGTTCGACGGGTTGAGTCCACTTAATTCTAATTTCTTAATTATAAACACTCTAGGAAACCAGTACTTTAATTCTAATAGTTTATTGCAAGCTTGTAGGTGATACACAGACAAAGTACACTCGTGTGCACGTTCCAAAGTATGACAAATATACACAGTTAGTGGGGCCCCTTTATGATCTTCTAACATCTAGTTCTCATCTTAATGCTCCAACTCCTAAGACCGTAGGACACCTAATCTAAAGAATTCCAATATTTGGGCCTGGGGCCAAAATGAGAACAAGGATTTGCTGGCAAGAGTTCTGAAGGAGAGGAGACAAGCTATAGCCATTTTTAACCACATGTTTCCCCAATTCCTAGACAGAGCAAAGTATCCAGCCTACATATCATATACACAAACCCTACATATTTAACACATATTTATAGAATATATTTATACATCTTTCATATCTAATATTCAAATATATATGCATAATAATTAATCTTCCACAACGTCTTTATTTATCAAATGCACCGAATAACGGCATTATTCTGAACTATGAAATTCTTGTGACATGGCACACGACACCTACAGAAGTGTATTGTGTTTTTTGTTGGTCTCGTTGCTGGATGAGTTTCTCTCCTTTGCGCTTAATTCTGTCTGTGTGTTTGTTGTCTGTCTCTTCCGGTCTCCTGGACAACGAGAGAGGGCGCGGGATGTCTGTACTGGGGTGTTATCTAAGCCCAGCTGCTCCCTATGCCGAAACACACACCTTTTCCTGTCCTGCAAATCTTCACCAGTATTTAGGAGGACTCCTGATGTCCCGTCCCTGCTGGATTGTTAACTTAGCTCAGTAGGTTACTGTAAACCAGCATTATTCCCTGGTTTGTTTGTGCCCTGTTATTTAGTGTTGCCTGTTTGTATCCATCTCTTCATTCTGTCCCAGGTATTTCAACTGACTTTCCTGGATTTCCCGCCCTGCCCTGTCTCACCTGCCCAACTCACATGGGAGATTGGACACGCTTCGCAAGCCGCTTGGATACATCACCTGTTTCGCCCACCTGGGACACCGGACCTCTGCACCGCAACCCAGCTCCTCACCCCAACACCTCCTCACGACTCCTATCTTTATTGTTGATTGTTCATTCATTAAACATATTTCACTTCCCCACTGTATCCGGTCTTGATTTGGGTTCAGGCCTTGAAACCCTGACAGGAACATGAACAGTATTGGTCAAAGCATAGATTATTATAAATACACATCTCCAAAAAATAAGGCAACACGTAATCATCACAGTATAACACCAAGTCAATATATCAGCATCACCTTGGAGGGTTGCACAGACATGCTAGCCAACATTACTCTGACTGCTAGGATGAAATCCTCAGATCCATCATCACATCTTATGCTGGTGCGGTGGGCCCTGGGTTCCCCCTCGTGAAGGACGATGTCCGGCATCATGTGGCCAGAGTTTGTAGGCAGTTCCTGGATGATGAAGGCATTAAAGCAATTGATTGGTCCTCACGTTCCCCAGACCTGAATCCAATTGAGAACCTCTGGGACTTCATGTCACAGTGCACTCGACACTGCCAAGTAGTGGCACAGACAGGAGCTCACTGACTCCCTGTTCCAGGGGGTATTCCATCAAGGCAGATGAAGGAAAATCCAGGCTTGTTTCAATAAGTCTGGCAAATTTTAGTGAGAGTTCCATTCCATCACTGTGGCTTATAGGAGTCCCTGCTCAGTAACTGAGGTAAAATACATTTGAACTAGCCTGCTTCCTCACAGGCTAACTGTCAAGCTTAATTAAGCTGTGTTTCATGGAATGAACAACAGGTGGAAACAGAATCCCCAAAAACTTTAAGTGTATTTTCTCACTCACATCACTTTTTGAAAACAATATTTTTCTGTCATTGTGACCAAGCATGAATTGATGTGTTTAATTTAGTTTCAAAGAACATTTCAATAATAATAATAATAGCATACTACAAGTACAGTAAGTACTTTGCAGATGATGGTAAAGTATGCACTGTTTAGTATATGGTAAACTAATATGCCAGTATTGGGATGAATTGGAACCTAGTGTCAACATTACATTTTGTTGCGTATTAAACTCACCAGGTTTGAGTATTTTGCTTGTCACAATAAAGCATTTTATTGAACTGACTAACATTCCTTATGTTTACTTTCATTTCATGAAAATATAGGTGATGATATCTGACTGTTTTGTCAAGTGAAAACACGAGAGAATCGTGAAAACCCATTCACTTCCTAAGTAGCCTAGTTGTGGTCTACATTACCCCTACAAGCATGAATGGGTGCATAATTCGAAAGTCATTCTCCACATACAATGGTTTTTGAACATACTATTCTTCTCGCATACTAATCTGGGAGACTATATAGTATGCATGTATGAAATTTGAGATTTAGCCTATATAAGCATAGCATCTAAAGACCAGCCAGTTGCAACCAAATATGGCATGTCCATTCCGCAACAACCCTGTTTCTACCCAGAGCCCCAATAGGCCTTAAGACAGAAGTGCTCCACTGGGCTTCCCTGATGAGTATCTGTGGGAGAGGTACTGATTCAGTAGGCCGCTGGAACCACACATAAGGACGCACACTCACTGTAGCCAAACCTTGACCACTGCTCAGTCTGTCTGCATAGCTCAGCGTTTCTTTGCATGTGGAACATTCTCGTACAGTGTTGGTGATGCAGAAGGTCTTACGAAGGCAACTGTATGCCAGGAAATAAGGGTATGTCTTGCTCTAAAGCACTACCTGAATATTGTCATCACTTGCACTGGTCATCTTGAAACACAAAGGAGGCATTTTATTCAATGGCAGGTATGTGACCATTAAAATACATTTAAAGTAGCCTAAAGGTTGACAAGCGTCTGTATAAATGTAATCCTCTGTTTCAGGCATCCCCAATGTTATAGGCACAAAAGACTGTACCCTTGTGCATGCCAGAAATCTTCGGAAATCTTTCCATAGTCTAAACGTACAGGCATCTACTGGGGGCATCCGTCCAAAAACAGTCAAGCAGAAAAGTAGCAACTGGATTTGGATGAAATGTACACATCTGTGAAAATAGATCAAATAAGTTGATGCCAACACTTCTTCAGATTTAAATCCCATAACCTTGGCAGTTGTTCATAGAAATGTCAATTTCATTGTCTGCCTCGCACAAAGTAATTACTGTATTGTACAGAGAATGTTTCACTTATCCTTATCAGCACAGATCAATCAGGGAAAATGTCTGTTAGTTCCTCTCCTAACTACGTCATAGCACTAACATGTAGCTGCAGAAGACCTATATAAAATCAGATTTGAAACCTCACACAATGTCAGACCCAAAGTTAAAAATATTATTCTGGAATGTGAGCAATGCTGAGATCATTCTGAACTGGAATTTACACTTTGAAAAACACCACTGCATCTACTCTTTTTAGTTATTCTGAGCAATTAAAAATGAATGCTCTGCCAAGCGTGTGTGCCACATCATTGGTGACCCTCTGTGCTGTCAGATGATATATAATAGCTGTCGCCACATTCGTTTTTGGCTATTCAATTGGCCCTTGTTGAGATGTAAACGCCGAGAATGAATATAGGCCAAGGGTTACTAGGTCAGAATGGCTTCAAGCCTCAACAAATTAGGCTAATTAACAGGAATGCATTGCAGTTGTCAGTTTACATAAATTAACCTAATAATTTTGATTGACCATACATCTGATATTATATAGACAATCTTATCTAGAGATCTGAATGTTAATTCATGAAAAATTCAACAACGAGGAGGCTAGTATGAATTACACAGTAAATCTGTCAGTAATTTTTTGCCAAGCTATCTCCCTCGCCTTGTCAATCCAGCAGTATTGCCCTTTTTAGTGATGACTCCTATAAATTCTTCATAAAGTCCCATCAGCAGAATTTGTTCCGCAGTTGAGAAGATCACCACTCTAGTTTTCTGTTCTTTTTTGTGACATAGTATCTTCATTTCAACAATCGCTTGTTCTGGGCTGCTGATGAACTCTGTGCACAAGGTTTGAGTTAACTTGGTCAATACACGGCTACATTGTGTTGTTAATGGAATGGCTTGAGCCTTAAGTGGAAGTTGACGTTTAGTCAAACCTGGCCTTTTCAACTCAGTGTGAATTTCATAAGCAGCGTTATTGGAAAACCCCCAAGATCTGGGAAGAGATCCCTCCCCGACACCCTCCGCCATCTCATCAGGAGCATACCCTGACATTATGCATACAAGCATGTGGAGGCCATACACACTACAGAGTCACATCATGAGTTACCATGATGAAAGTCAAACAAGTCGGAATAGTCTGTGATTTTCTGTGTTTGAATCCAGCCCCCACTCAGAGATTGGCTGTTGTTACATAATTTTGTTTTCAACAAATTACACAATGTTCAGTAAAGATTGAGTGTGATAATGAGTGTGGTATGTCTATGAATGGTACATACAAAATAATCGTATGTACACTAAATGTACATGGAAAGACATCAGAGCATTTGGAATGTTCATGTGATCAATATAATGTAGAAGTTGGTGAGAGGTTTTTAAGGCTCTCACACAAAAGCTCTTTCCTTGGTCAATTCCATCTCTATAACAAAGCAGTGTTGTAGCTACATTATACTTTTGGGATATTTTACAGCAGCAGGTACAGGGAGATACTCGGAGTACTCTATAGTACTTGTTTCAACTTTGCAATGAAATTTGCAACTATTAACAGGCATTCTGTTCACCTGTCCCAATTATTGGTTTCAACTTACTTAGTTTAGTAAAAGGAAGTTCTGACATTTTTTTTTTCTAGTTAAGATTATTTAAAAGCATGTGTGTTGTTTTAACTTAAAGCACAATTTTATCAGGGAAAACATCACATTCATTTTCTTTCATGAAAATGAGACTGTATTTCTTTCAAGAGAAACATACACTTAAAAGGACAGTTCACCTCAAAAACAAAAAAAACATTCTTCCTCTTACCTGCAGTGCTATTCATCATCTAGATTGTCTTGGTGTGAGTTGCAGAGTTTCAGGTATCGGTTGTAGTGCGGTCTCTGCCTTCTCAAATATAATTGAAATAGAGGGCACTTGGCTTCTGGTGGTTAATGATGTATTTTTTTATTCTTTTAAAGAGCACAAAAAAATACTACAATGTCTCTTTCCAGAAATCATGAGCCAGTTACTCAAAATCCACAGATCTTGTTGTGAGCAGTTACAGTTGTGCTCATAAGTTTTCACACCCTGGCAGAAATTGTAACATTTTGGCATTGATTTAGAGAATATGGCAATTAAAGGTGAATTTCCCACACCGTTTGGTTTTTATATTGCAATTAGTCTGTGCCTAAATTGTCAAAAAGATTGTTAGCTCATACATGGATGCACAGAGCAGGCTAGATACTGAACCATGGGGAGCAGAAAATAACAGTCTGTCAGCTTTTAGGGCAGACGGAGATGAAGCAGGAGACGAAGGAGGTTGATTCATATATCTTTTAATATAATAGAGCTGACTTGCACTCATACGAAGTGAGACAATAACACGCAAAGACAGGGGGAGCAGAGGACACATATATAATGGAATGGTAATGACTGGATGAGGATCAGGTGCGATGGATTGATGATGGGCGGTGGTGTTTAGAAGGCCGGTGACATCGAGCGCTGAGGCCCGCCTCCTGCAGGGGGAGGATGAGCTGCAGATGGCGTAGTTGTCACACAGTCTAAAGACCTGCCTACAAGGTGATGGAACATTATATGGATGGAAAAGGATATTAAAAGATATACAAAGCCTTGCAAATGTCAGTCAGTACTGTTCCATCATTTATTAAGTGAAAAATTAGAGGACCTCTTGATACCAAGCCACGGTCAGGTAGACCAAGAAAGAATTCAGCCAAAACAGACAGAATTGTTCAGGATACAAAGAAAAACACAGTGGTATCCTCAGTAGAAATACACGCTTCTCTGGAAAAAGAGGTTGTTTCAAGGAGCAGAATATGACGATACTTGAAAAATATGAGCTGCATGGTTGAGTTTCCAGAAAGAAGCCTTTACTGCGGCAATGCCACAAAAAAGCCTGGTTACAATATGCCCAACAACACCTTAACACACTCAACTTCTGGCACCCTGTAATTTGGAATGAAGAGACTAAAACAGAGCTTTATGGTCACAACCATAAGCGCTGTTTAGGGAGGGGTCAACAAGACCTATGGTGAACAGAATACCAACCCATTGTGAAGCATGGTGGTGGCACACTGCTTTGGGGTGTGTGAGCTGTAAAGGCACAGGGAATTTTGTGAAAATGTATGGCAAGATGAATGTAGCATGTTATCAGAAAATACTGGCAGACAATTTGCATAAAACTGCAAGTCAGGAGTGAACTTTCCTTATTAGCATGAGTCAATATTCTGATCTTTAGTTTTTCCAATAATTACAAAGTTAATACACTCTGTTATGCCAGAACACATAGGAGGCAGTAAGTGATGATAGCCGACCATTACACAGACTATTATAAGAAGGGTTTATCCTTCAAAACGCCCATGTATGGTATGTTCCAACCTCTTCTAAGGTCCAGGGTCTTATTCATAGTCTTATGACAGACACATATACAGTTCCTAAGCGGTAATATGGCCAGGGTGTATTGGCAGTACTGGGCCATATTATCCTTAGTACAATCGTCAGTTCGTACTATCATGCGTTGCGTCTCGCTTAATTAAATTACATCCCATGCCCATACTCTCACAAAACTCAAAGGAATACTTTGAATACTCACACAGTAGATGCCCATAAGCATGGCAAAGCTGTATGGGATGTCTTTGATGTGGTATAGCACAATGGTCTCCTTGACCACAATTGCCACATTGATGTTATAATTTTTTTAAGATTAAATAATCATAATAGGCTCAGTAATTTGTGCTCCTTTTGTGCCGATAAATGTTTGTTTTTGCAATTGCTTTCTTACTGATTGTGACAGTGAGGTGACGGACTGCTCCACCATCTCCCGCTTTTCCCATCCTTCCAACTGCCATGAACTCATCCCGGTCTCCTTCATTTATCTTGTCCCGAATTGTCTCACACACCAGGTCCCAATTAGATAATGTGTTTAAATGTTTCTCCTCTGCTCCCCTCATTGGTCAGTCATTGTTCCATGTTGCTGTGTGGCGTTTCAAGTTTAAACCTTTATGTTCTTTCAGTTTGTTTATAGTGCACAGTGTTTGTTTCAAAATCAAATACAATACATACTATATAGTATGCAAGTATGCAATTTGAGATTCTGCCTCTGTGTGTACATGGCCCTGCAGAATCATGGCCTTTTATGGGGATTGGCCAGGCATTTACCTATGTTAGTTGGGGACAACAGGTGCTGGCTTTCAATGAGGACAATGGGTTATATCATTATAAAAATATAGGTGTGAACAATTGTGTGGTTTAAGAACATGTCATGAATCTGGCCTAGACTTTTCTTAGGACCTTTCTCAAGAACAAATGTAAGAAAAAAAAACAAGATTTTGGTGCATGAGGCCCAATTTGCACTGTATCCAAGTATATAAGCCAAGTCACTTAAATGCAAGCCAAGCAAAATGCTGTTTTCAGTCTAAATGTTTGTGTTCTAAATGAAATAAGTGAACTTCATCTTTGTCATCAGTTCATTTGACAATTGTGCTCTATATTTGTTTGCAAACAGACATTCACATTCTTGCTATATATTTCAATAATTCCTAATTTCACCAATATAAGTTGAAGGTGCTTCTCCTGTTGTGTCACAACTATAAAGGACCAAAAGCAAAACAAGCAAAACTTTTTTTGAAACATTTTGTCCTCGCGTTGCTGAGCCTTTCTCACCTGCTCCTCATCCACTCCCACACCTGTTCCCCATCTGCAATCACACACCTGCTCCTGCTCACCTCGTTACCTGCAGTGTAACCACAGAGCACTGTCATTCCTTCCCTGCTGGATCATGGTTGTTAAACATATGCGCTTCACAGCAATCACCGAGTCTACGTTCCGTTTGGATTTCCTGTGTACCGACTCGTTGTCCGTCCCCGACTACTCTGCCTGCTCCCTGCCTGTATTACTTCTGCTGCCAGCCAGTGTATCGACTATCTGCCCGTCCCTGACTACTCTGCCTATTCCCTGTCTGTACTTCTGCCGTCCGCCCGTGTACCGACCTACCGCCCGTTCCCGACCACTCTGCATGTCACCGGTCAGTGCCGCTGCCGACGACGATCCCCTCTGATTCCGTTCACCCTACCTGTCTCTCCCCCAGCTTACCCTTCCTATTCGCGCTTGGGTCCCAAATCACGTCCGTGACACATTTTTTATAAATAAGTTACAGATGACTCGTCTTTAAATGTATTGTTTATCTTATCTATGGTTAGCTGCAAATGCCTACTGGATGTACATCTACACTCAATGGGATCTGAAGAGAAACATTATGCTCCCTATATCACTGTGAAGATAGTAAAGCTATAAGAAATGTCTAAGTATGTCTGAAACAAAATAAGCTTATGTCCATATCCTGGGACCTCTGAAGTTTTGTATGCAAAAGTGTACATTATTTGTTTGTGTCTCAGAACTGTGATCAATTGCAGATGTAGTTGAAAATTGCATTAACAAAGTCCCATTCACAACTGCTAAACCTGTTCTAATGTCACAATAATTATTTGTAAGACAAGAACACAATACATAAAAATACAACATGTTGGTGATTTTCAGATTTTACCTGAAAAAGAAGATGCTACCAGCTCTCAATTACGGTAAGTTTCTTTGGGAAATAGTCACCTAAGTTATTCTCTCTCCTACCAGTTGCCTCTGGCTGCTACTGTTCTACGGTAAGTACTTCACTGGACTGCTTTTGTCATTCTTGCTCATCTGCAGAGTAGTTCTGAATACTCCCCCTCACTTAACAATTCTCTAAAACAGTTCAGGAATTTCCTCCCAGACTTATAAAACAATCCCTCTCCAAATCTAATCAGCAAAAGCAAATTAACAACAATGGCATTTTTATATTAGAAAGGTTCTCTACATTAACTTACATTCTAACCATTACTCAATGTGCTCCACCTTAATATTTTGTTAACTTATGTATTCATTTTTTACTAACAGTTAGGGGGTAAGTATTTGATCCCCTGCTGACAAAATGCCTCCTGAGGTGTGTGCAAACCTGGTGGCCAACTACAAGAAACATCTGACCTCTGTGATTGCCAACAAGCCTTTTGCCACCAAGTATTAAGTCATGTTTTGCAGAGGGGTCGAATACAAATTTCCCTTATTAAAAAATAAAATGCAAATAAAGTGAAAATTTGACATTTTTCAGGATTTATTGTTATTGTGGCTCTCAATGTTCAAATAAACCTACCATAAATATCATAGACTGATCATTTCCTTATCAGTGGGCAAACATACAAAATCAGCAGGGGATCAAACATGTTTTACCCCTCACTGTGTGTAAATAGTAATTTGTTAAATTTATATTTGACCGCACACCGGTTTTACTTATTAGTTCAGCATGGTCAAATTTTGGGGCCATACTAATTACTCTGTATATTAATAGTTAATGATCTGTAATTCTGTGAGTGAAAATAGTAAATTTTTAGGCGGAAGATCAGTTTAACCATTGTAAATAGAAATGAGGTTGTCTGCTGGTTTTTACTTGGACATTTAGATAAGGTTTATCTTAGCTTAAACTCAATGAGTCTAGCTAATACTAACCATCAGTTACAGTTGTTTCTATCGTTAGACTAACGTTACTGACATTAACTAGCTAACATTAGCGACAAATGTAACTGATATTTGTTATTAGCTAGGCTCACTGATTACCCAGCTAGCTAGATAGCCAAGGATAGTGAAGGTTTAAGCAGCCAGCTACATACCGGTTATGAAATGGGTACTACAGTTTAGTCTTATAGCTTTTCTAGCTTCCTATGTTTTATATTCAATTTCTATTGATTTATTCTAGGTTTTATTATTATGCTGTTTTTAATATTTCTCTTAATTTATTTTGTTATTAAATGTATATCCAGCTATATTTTACCAATTTTAATGCAAGTTCGGCTGCTATCAGAGGAATAACCTCTATTGCATTATTTCTATTTTCTCTGTAAAGCACATTGAATTGCTTCTATGTATGAATTGTGCTACATAAATTTGCTTGCTTGCTTGCAGACCCTCTAGTTGGCATTTGGCACCTATCCTTTACGGTTGAGTGCTGCAATCCATGCCGAGAGTGTGTTTTTTTTTTGGATTACCAAGGAAAAGGAATTTACCCCAACATCTTTTATGGATCATGATTCACATGGGCTTTTTTACACATGAATATAGCTGTGGTGTCTGTAGAACGTTGATAACAATGCTAACAGTGCAAATGAGTGACAGAGGATCACAACCAATTTTGTGGTTCTAGTTCAGCTTGCACAATGAAACAAGTATGTTACTATGGTGACAATAATGCTGCTTTAAGCCCCTGTAATTTCAAGATCTTCATCCTTTCATGGACATTTCTCTAAGCTTTATAAACATTCCTGTGGTACTTTCCTCCAATGAAATAATAGTTCTTCTTAGTCAGTTTCTGAAATATGGCAAGCCAGGAGGTCTAAATACACATTTTTCCATCCACCAAATATCCCTACAATTTTTTTTATGTTTAATTCATAAGGGGCCAGTGACAGGGTAGCATATGGTGCAATTAGTATGCAGTGGAATATTAAAAAGCCATGTCAGCAAAGAGGCCAGCTTCCTGTAGGGCACAGAGATCTACCGGACAAAGACGACATGAAATGACAGCAAGTCAGCCATCTTCCGCAGACAGGCGTCCTTCACCACCCATGGCCAAAGACAAAGACTGAGATGATATTGCATTGTTACCATTGTTATCAACGTTCTACAGACGCCACAGCTATTTTCATGTGTAAAGAAGATCAGGGGCTTATTACATTACACTGGGTCTAATTACAATTTTCCTTAGGAAAGGGAGGACAAGCAGCAACTGAGTAAAGGGCAAATTGTCACACCCTGATGTGTTTCACCCGTTGTCTTGTCTCCACCCCTCCCCACCAGGTGTTCCCGGTTCCCCATTAGCCCTCTATGTACTTCATTCCTGTTCTGGCTGCTGCCAGATCGTCTTGTCCCGTACAGTCGCTTCCAGCATTCCTTGTTTCCAGTGGTTTCCCGTTACCCATAAGTCTTTCTGCCTTGCCTATTATTTGATCTCCGCCTGTTATTCCCCGACCAACGAGCCCCCATGTACCTCTGCCTTTCTGCCCCTGTCGCCGACTACCACATGTCCACCAACCGAGCCTCCCTACCCCAGTGTACCTCTGCCTTTCTGCTCTGTTACCAACCTTCACGAACACACTGAATATGAGATTGCCTTTTCCCGGGATCTATCATTATTTGTACGGATGCTTTCCTGCCTCCACATCCGCGTTTGGGTCCACAGGTCTGCCTTGTGTCACAAATAGAGAATAAATGCATGAATATGATACAAAATACGATCTGCACTTGCGTAGGACCTTTCTATCCTTACCAAAGCAGGGATGTGATTTTTCCAGATTGATCGGGAATTCTGGATTTTTCCCGACTGGACAGTGTGACCCACGTGAATCAGCACGAAATGGGTGTTTTTCAGATTGGCTTGTGCAAAACAATCTGACCAACACCCCTTTCATACTGGAAAGTCCCATGCACAGCTTTTATGCTGAAGAATGCTAATTGTTTGCCAGTATTTTCAGAATGAAATGCTGCAGTCATCTTACCATACATTTTCACAAGATTCCCCATGTCTTTAGAACTCACACCCCACCAAAACATCAGATTACATTTAACAGTACTGACTGGCATTTGCAAGGCTTTGTATATCTTTTAATATCATTTTCCATCTTTTTAAAGTTCCATTACCTTGTTAGGCAGATCTTTTAACTTTTTTTCTGTTTCCCATGGCTGCTCAGTGCATCCATGTAACAAACTTATTGACTGTTCATGCACTAATAGCATTTAAAAAGCCACAGGTGTGTGAAATTCATCTTTAATTGCTATTTTCAACAGTGTGTCACTTTGTCTCTGTAACAATCCGGGCCATTTGGGTGACTTCTGTTATCATTATGATTTAAAAGAACCAAACAACGTGGTCATTAATGGCTTCATATGATCGCTATCCTTAAGTAAAAGGCATTTTCTTTGTATGATCCGTCACATTTTCAAAATCAATGCCAGAAATTCACTATATCTTCCAGGGTATGCAAACTTATGAGCACAACTGTATAAAAATAACCAAACAAAAGACTGAGAACTAATAGAGATATCCATAACTTACCATGCCCAAAAGGGAGTAGGGTGTTCCTTGTGGATGGAATTATGATGTTGAGCTATCTACAGTACTACCACCCAATAGTAGAACAAGGCTGCGGCTTCCTACACATTAGTCACGTATTTCATTACCAATGTTATTAATAACACCTTTCCTAATTTTGACTTTCAGAGCATCTGTTTGTGGTTTCGACAGGTGGGGGCTCACAGGTGGTGCGTCTCCATAATGACGCTCATAAACCCCACAGATACTGACCTTGTACAAGGGTGTTCTCCCAGTTAGGGCTCATCAGAGGCTGCCATTGCCCAGTGGGGGCATATGAAGCCAGCTAAATAATAGTTTTGATGGGTGATTAACAGAGAAAGGACAACAGCGGGAGGCTATCAGGGCATTACCTAATGTGTTACCATTAGAGTCTACTGTATAAATTATATCAAAATCATCCACTTGGAGGGAGCAATAATGAGCGCTGTTATCTTCAAATAGACTTCTGGTTTAGCCAGTGACTTAGTCTAAACAGGTGGCACATTTGAATCCATGGAGTCAAGTTTTTAGTAAACACTTTCTCCCACTTCCAAATAGTGGAATTTGGCAAGTATATAATTCCCCCCACTGTGTGAATCAGTTCTTCACTACAAAAGGAACACAGCCACCACACTCTTTCAGTTTGGATTGACAAGTGCCTGGATCAAAAACTTCCACACAGAGAAGTGTCCTGCAGAGAAGAAATGGCAAGATGGAAAGGCAGCAAAACAAAATTTGACAATGTCTTCAGGAAAATTTCCCACACTTAAATTTTGTACTACAAAATAATCTAGACTGCTAGATGCTTGATTGTTGTGTAAACTATCAAACAGGGAGAGGTTTGTGAACATTCCCAAGAAAACAGGGTGGGTCAGACCCATCCTTCCACACTGCCTGAAGGGTGATCAGCCCCAACCACCCTGAGGTAAAAAAATATACCATGGCCAGTTGTTTCTATCTTGGAACGGTCTGTGATTCCACAACAACTATCCTGACAGATTTCCAGACAGAGAAAGATTTTGGCCTGACTGTCTGGACACTTGTTTTAGTCTTTTGTTTTAGGACACCTATTAGAGGATTCTGTTGTGTTATGGTTTTGTTATAATAAATAAAATGCCCTCAGGCTTTGCACCACAATCTGTTTCTCTGTCATTGCTCTACCCCTGCTACATGTTTGAAGGAGGCAGACCGAGTGAAGCTGAGTGACGGGTGTGTGTGTGTGATTGAGTGCAGTTAGTTGTTTATCCCACCACAATGGGACGTTTTTCTTTGTCTGTGCACTGTGTGAAAATTGTGTGCATGTGTGTAGTCGAGTCTACTGAGCCTGCCCCCATAGCTCATGGAACACGTTGTTCCCTAGCTGGTAAAGTTGGCCGTCAAGCAGGAGCCGGCAGCCACCCAACAGCAGCAGCACAGCCTTCAACTGGCCCGTTGGATCAAACGAGCCAGTTGCTGGTCGTCCTACTACTCCCTCTCTGTCCGGGATTCACACGATTCACACGATTAAGCCGAGCTCAAAGATATGGCCTGACTGGCTTTGCCTCCAGTGGTATGGGCCACCACACATCAGTGGTAACAGCTCAATACCAACTGCACCGTTTGGTCAAAGAGTGGTGCCAGTGTGATGATAGACATTTTTGTTCTCCTGACCAAGTAGGAGAAGGTCGTGGTGCACGGGGCCCCGTCAAACCTGTGTGAACTGTTAGACTTTTTGGTTTGCTTCATGGTCATTTGTCCCACAGCGACAATGTCTGCTGCCATCTATTCAACATGGCGGTATGCTTGCCATCTCAATGGAGTCCTTTGGTCAAGGATGTAGGTTGGCATTATACATTTGGGGGTTCGGTGTCAATGGTTCCTGTGATTTTCACTCTTTTCCACAGGGGTCAAATTAACCTGTTTGTAATATTTGAGGGTCTCTCCCACTAAATCTTGGCCCCCTACCCGTAATTCTAGGCCCCAGCAATAGTTCCAAAGATTGCTTTTTATGGTCGTATAATGGCCAAGGAATTTACTGGACCAGGTGCACCTGGTGGTGCAAACAATCTCCCCTGATGATGTTACAATATTGTCATTATGATAATGCCCCTTATAGACTGATAAACAAATTCAGGATGGTTTTATGTACACCAGAATGAGGTCAAAAGACTTTCATAGCCTCCCCAATCACTAGATCGGAACCCCATTGAAAGTTTATTGAGATTTATTCAGAGCACAAGCAGATAAAAAGCAAATAAAAAAGATATCACTGATGGACATGATATATGTTTATATTGCCTTTTAAGCTGTACACAACGGGAAATTGACAAAAGTCAACAGAATCAAGATTTTAAATAAATACAAAATAATGGTAGGGTGTTTTAAAGAGAGAAACGTTTTACAAACATTCTGAGATGCTAGATTTTGAATAGAAGTAATCTTATTAACAGCATGCTAGGACTAGGTCTCTATGCACTGTTAGGAAAGTCCCTGAAAAATCATTCTGTTTTTGCTCTATTTTAATTACAACCGAGAACTGACTCAAATTGGACATTACAAATTTGATAAATGTTTAACTGGTCTAATTCTAGTTCTGATTGGCATGAAACAGGGCCCAGCCCTGAGATGTATAATCAGACCCTGTTTTGCCAGTAGAGTTTGTAAACCATCAAGGAGTATATGTAAGGTGGTTCAAGGAAAAAGAAAAACAAGCGTGTTAGGAGTAGATCTGTATAAGACCCCACGAACTTAGTGGGGAAACGGCCGGCCACAGCCTGTGCATGCCAGTCGTCACATTTCTATGTTCTGTTCTACTTTTTGTGTTTTTGATTAGTTTAGTCTTGTTGGTGTATTGCTTTCACCTGTGTCTCTTAACCCCTTGTTAAGTCTCTATTTATGTTCCACCTGCCCTATTGTTTCTTGTCAGTCATTTTTCAATGTCACTGTTGCAGTGTTTCCATGTTTGTGGTCCTGAGAGCAGAGCAGAGCAGAGCATTGAATGTAAGTCAGTCTATTGAGTAGAGTAGTTTGTTTATATGCCTCTGTTGTGTGTCCTGCTTTCTACAACAGTGATGACTGGACTGCCTGCAAGAGTGAATTAATGGGAGCCCTTTATTTTGTATGATGGAACTAATTAGGTAATATGGGTTATTTGCAGGAAGGAACATAGAAACAAAGAGGAAACAACTGGATGACAACATGGTAACTACATGTCAATAGTAAGAATGTTTCTGCGGAAATGAGTAGATAACTGATTGCAAAGCTTTGAAGGAAATTGGTTGTAACTGAGACAGCAATGCTAAGTAAGATCATGCTAGTTACACATTAAATGCACAATAAACACATTTGTTTGCTTATAATTAAACGTCAAGGAAAGTTCCACGAAACATTTCTGAATATAGCTCAACAACCACGTAAGAATGTGGCAATAAGCCCTGACGAGTATATATGTTGCACTCCTATATTTCATTACATTAATTATAGGAGTGCAACGTTATTTCAGCACAACTCAGTTGTTAAATTCCCCTGTATTTACATTTTTACATAATGTAATATTGCTGCGAAGCTGTAGTGTCCTCCCTTTTCCAATGTTAGTGACCTTTTATTTCATTTGTATTTCGAATGTTGTATGTCTTGTTGGATATGGGATTTTGGAAATTCATTTTTCCAGATCTGCCAGTAAATGTGACAATGTGCATTATACAAAGCTGGCATTTGTCCCGGTACTTTGTGATACTATACACAAAAAAAAGAAAAAGAAATATCGTCTCTCCTTAAATTTGTTTTAAAATTAGTATTGGAATCAAAATCTATGCTGGAGACAAAACATGAAATCAACCTGTAATAATTGTTTGCATGTTTACACACATGACAGAAATGTCAGGGTTTTAGAAAATGGTTGTGATGTCATTCTAAGTGTAGCTGAGAGTGTGCTGATGTTTGAGCCATAAAACACTTGATACCTATTAAGTAATATCAAAGTAGTGAAAAGAGCATCAAAAGGAGCCAGTTGAGGTGGTTCAGCATCTGGTAAGGATGCCCACAGGACGCCTCCCTAGGGAGGTGTTGCAGGCATGTCCAGCTGGGAGGAGACCTCGGGGTAGGCCCAGGAATAGGTGGAGAGATTAGATTTCGACACTGGCCTGGGAACGCCTCGGGATTCCCCAGTCAGAGCTGGCAAATGTGGCTCAGGAAAGGGATGTTTGGGTTCCTCTGCTGGAGCTGCTGTCCCCGTGACCCGATATCGGATAAGTGGATGAAGATATACATGAACTAGCCTCAGATTTAGTTAACTTTTAATGTATTTGTTAGTAAGTTAATCTGATGCCCCTGATGACCAGTACATACATTCTGTGGACCCTAACACCATCCAGGTTGCCCAACCCTGATTTACTGTTAGGTAAAGGAATCAACACAAATTAGGTATTCAATGGTACATGGTATGTTATCGTATCGTTTCGTACAACCCCTGTGGTTACAATACGCCGTCTTATAATTTCTAGAACATGCTTATTGCACTGCAGACAACATCCATTTTGTAGATTCAGAACCACAGAACCAGATGAGTAGCTTGTGAACAGGTAAGGCAAGTAACTGCTTGGGGCCCCAGGCTGTTAGGGGGCTCCTGAAAGCTGACAAACTTTACTCCACAGCAACCAGTGGATGATTTGCAATGACATCTTAGTAGGAAACCTCCCAAAAGGCTCCCCAGGAATTTTCTGCAAGTTTTAGGAAGTAAAATTTAAGAAATTTTCTGACTTTTTTAATGCCATCAATGTACTACAAATTTCACAACAACACCCCATGCCAAACAATGCATAAGGACACCAATTCAACTGAAGTATCCACTGAAAGCTGGACATGCCTCAACGCATCCCACTGCAGAGTCACAAAAGAATGCTGATTCCAAGATGAAGTAGCAACCAGTGCTTACTGTTCCCGATAGACAGTGTGATACTGGTACTGTAATTTCTGATTCTTTGCAGACAGGTGGATGTAAAATACAGTGGGGAAAACAAGTATTTGATACTCTGATGATTTAGCTGGTTTTCCTACTTACAAAGCAGGTTAAATAATTAATTTGCATGGTACAGACCTCTACATGCTTTGTAAGTAGGAAAACCTACAAAATCAGCAGTGTATCAAATACTTGTTCTCCCCACTGTATGTCCTCCAAAAGATGTTAAATGTATTTGTTTTTGTCTATCTCGACAACATTCTCATTTTCTTCCGCACACCACAAGACCATGTGGCTCACATCCTACAAGTCCTTCAGTGTCTTCGGGAAAACCACCTGTACATCTAGAGGTGAACTACAGAGATTCCTGGCTTTTGCCAATTTCTGTTGTTTCATCCATGGCTTCAGCACCCTGGTTTCCCCTCTCACCGCACTCACCTCTACTAAGGTCCGCTTTACCTGGTCCCCTGAGGCTTCTTGTGCCTTTTCCCAACTCAAGCATCAGTTCACCTCCGCTCCTATTCTGATACACCCTGATACTTCCAGTCAGGCTACAGCGTCGGACAGAGGGTATGATTGTCCACCAGGGTCCTACACCATGCGGCGCCTTCTGAGGGTCTGGCCCTGGTGTCGGGGCTGCCAGTACCTAGTTGACTGGGAGGGGTACGATCTGGAGCAGCATAGCTGGGTTCCGGGCAGTGGAATTCTGGATCCGACCGCTGGGTGGTGTCCCTTGGGGGGGGGTAATGTCACACCCTGTCACCTGTCTTTTCTCCTCAGGCTCACACCCAAGTGTTCCCAGTTCTATTGATTACCCACTGTGTATTAAACGTGTGTCCTCTGTTCTATACCAGTTCGTCTTGTGTTCCTATGCCAAGTGTTCCTGCGTCAGCTCGTCTTGTGTTTCCGAGCCTGTTTTTCACACATTCCAATTTACCGATCTCCTACCTGCACCGACTACGTTCCAGTTTGCCGTCTGCCAGCCTTATCCACCGAGACACCTGTTACCAACATACGGCCAGTCCCCGACCTAGAGGCTGCTGTTTGTCTGTACTACATTACTCCTGCTCTGTCTACCAAAACGTATGTCTCCGACATCTTCTAAGCTATTCTTGATTTAAACTCGTCACTCTGAGACAAGACCTTGTCCGTGTCTGCTTTTGGGTCTAGTACCTAGGTTGTTACACAGATTGTTGAGATCAGAGCAGAAAATGTTCCCATACCTGAAGAAGGTTATGGTGAGAAATGTGTAGGTTGCCAGCTTTCCATAGATTTTTTGCATGAATTGCAAACATTTTTCACAGTTCATGTTAAGTTTTTGTGTTTGTGGTAGTAGCCTAGGCCAAATCATTTACCAAATTATGTAATGTTCTAGCTAACTATTTGATATTGAGGCCCACGTGTGCACAACACTACAACATTAGCGATGCAAACAAAAGTTGTAAACACAACAACATTAACGCACAACACAATAACATGAACAAAAATGTAACACAACAACATTAGCGATGCAAACAATAGAATAGGTGAAAATGTTATCACTCACACCTGGATGAATGACCGGTCAATCAGGTAGCTTATTATTAAACTAAGTGACTTGCCCACTTTCGTGAAGAAAAGCTATAGTGGAAAACAAAAAGTCTAAACATCCCTGTTAAAATGCCAGGTGTCAGAAAAAAAACCTGAACATTTTCCACCTTTAATGTGACCTTTAATGTGAACAATTCAATTGAAAAACAAACAGAAAATATTTAGTAATGTTTTCACTATATTTAATATTTTCACTATATTTCTGATTTATTCAGACTTTTTGGGTAGGTGTCTATTAGCATGGAACATATTGACATCAGTCAAAGCCAAATCAGTCAGATTGCGAGGACAGCTCCTGTGCATGGCCCTCATCAGATCACCCCACAGCTGTTCAATTGGATTCAGGTCTGGGCTCTGGCTGGGCATTCCAGAACGTTAATCTTCTTCAGGTGAAGCCAAGCTTTTGTGGATTTGGATGTGTTCTTTGGGCTGTTGTCGTGCTGACAAGTGAACTTCATCTTCAGCTTTCTAACAGACGCCAGAAGGTTTTGTGCCAAAATTGCCTGGTATTTAGAACTGTACATAATTCCCACCACCCTGACTAAGGCCTCAGTTCCAGCTGAAGAAAACCTCCAAAGAATGTTGCTGCCCCCACCATGCTTTACTGTGGGTGTGGTGTTGTTTGGGTTCCTTACCAAGGTTCCTTGGTAATGTCTCTGTTGCGCCATATTTTCTCTTGATGATGACTGTCTTCACTGTGTTCCATGGTATATTAAATGATTTCAACAATGAGATCCCTCTGATGCTTTGGAATCTCCCTGCGGACCTTGAAAATCCTACTAGAACAGCTGAACTTTATTTGTGATGAAACAGAGTCACTTTTTATGATGGCAGGTGTGTAATGAATTCTATTAAACATGAGTTTGAATGTGATTGGTTAATAATGAACACAGCCACACACCAATTACAAGAGGGTGTGCACACTTATGCAATCAGGTCATTGTAAGGTTTTTCTTTTCCCCCCTCAAAGATTTGAGTTTGTTTTTCAATGGAATTGTTCACATTATAGGTCAGATTAAAAATGGAAAAAGTTCTGACATGATTTATTGTTGTCTCATTTCTTTTACATCACAAAAACATGGCATTCTAACAGGGATGGGAAGACTTTTTATATCCACTGTTGTCACCAGAATGGTATAAAAAGGTGGAATGAACAGGACTGTGCCTAAACTGATTTTCTCTTCAGTTTAAAGTTCAGTCATTTTGCAGATGCTTTTGTGTGTTATCGATGCAGAAGTCCCCCAGCAGAAAAGCAATATGCAAATTGCCCCAAATGATGGATTATTATCCTAAATGATTGATTAAAAGCATGTGCTGCCTTTTTCCATAGATGCACCCAGGGTTTAAAAATAGACACTTCTTGTGATAGCGACCCAGACAGATTTTTAACAATCCTGGAGCTCTGTGTCATGAATAAAAGACGAGGTCTTGTCCAGTGGGAAAATATTATTTATGCAGAGCTTTCATTCACTGCCTATGTCTGTGTGAAGACAAGAGAAAAAGAGATGGAAAAGAAGAAAAATTCTCATAGTAAAATACCGGCTACCATGTTTGGAGATAAAATACCAGGTAATATTTGGCTTGCTTTAATGAAGGGGAGAAATCAAAAGGCGTTTTCCAAGGAAATAAAGATGTGCACATTTTGGTGGGTGACACAAATATAATTATTAGTATGTGAATACTTGATAGTATTGATATTCCAACCTAATTTAATTTAATTTAATTAAGACTTGGATTCATCAGAACCCCCCAGTGTTCGTGCATTCCGTTTATATTTACAATATTCAACCAGAGCGCCAACATACATCTAATTCTAAAAAATAAAAGCATACCTGTAAGGGGTGGCCACCCAGTAGTTTCAGACACTTTTTAAACTGGTTAGGGCACAAGTTTGAGCCAAAACTTTCATTTAGAAAAGAAAAATAGCAGATTTTGCTAATTGCAATCTTTGGTTTTGAGTCCTTGGCCATTGTATATAAGTATATTTACAAATGTATTGCTTTATTCTTTTTTGAAACTGAGCTAAAAATAACTCTAAGAAGTTGTAACGGATGACAATGCTACTTGTATGAGCGAAATAAATAAATAAAGAATGCCTGAAATGTCAGTCAGTCAGGGTTGGATGCTTACTACCAAAATGTAGCAGGTATTATTTCTGGATTCTGGAAAGAAATGAAAATACAATGAAAACATGATAATATACTTATATAATTATTACAATATATTACATGCATAATAGGCAGACTAATCCTGTATTGAAATAAACCTTACAAAATAATGAAATCCTTCATAATAATGTGTTGGAATCTGTTAGATTGAGTTCAGCCTGTCTTTCACAAATGGGTGAGGAATGTGTCCATAATCAGGAGAATACTGCAATTTTTAACCAGGCTTATGTTTTGTTCTCTGGATTTATTTTTGCACTAATCCATTGGACTGGTTATTGTCAATGTGATAATAAAATACTGTCTGATCTTTGAAGCTCCTTTGCTGCAATTTCTTCTAAACAAACTTTAAAGGGATCTGTCTTGCCTTGGCTGCATCTGAGTAAGTGAACCCACATGTTTACACCTTTAACACATCACAGAATAAGGCATTTCAGTTGGTCTTTCTTTCAGATCTGGAGGCATTTTTTGTATCTTCTATTTCTCCCTCTTGCCTCTGCAAGACCAGCTGGATGGCACAGTAGTACCTCAAAGGTAATTTGAATAAATAATAACTATTCAGCATGACAAATGTGTTGAAAAGAAATGCTTTGAATGAGGAAAAGAAGGGTTCAATTCTGGCTTTATTGACAGAGGGATACAGTGAGCGTCAGGTTGCTTGCATCCTGAGAATTTCAAAGACGGTGGTTCATAAGAACAAGGTCAAGAAACAGACATTGGGGACAACAAAGATACAGACTGGCAGAGGGCGGAAATGACTGTCCAGTGACTGAGATGACCGTCAACTCATTCGAATGTCAATGTTCAAATGCAAAGTTCAAAAGGGTTTATTTGTCATTTGCAATAACATATTATGGTGATTAAATGCTTGTTTAGATAACACAATCGTTAATGAAAATATACAAAAAACATGCATCAATAATAATAACTAAACAACTGTACAAACGTAGTGCATTGTACAAGTGACACGTGTACATTAAATAATTGGCAGATTATGATATAAACATGATATAAAGTGACAGGTGTTAATTGGACTATGGATAGAAGGGAAGAGGGGTTCCTGAATTGAGCAACCTTACAGCCTTTGTAAAGAAACTGTCCCGTAGCCTGTTAGTATAGGACGGAATACTCCTGTACTTTCTGCCTGACGGCAGCTTGGTAAACAGTCCATGGCATGGGTGGCTGGGATTTGTAATGATTTGTTTGCTCCCCCTCATACACCACTCTGTGGAGAGACCCTGCAGGGATCGCAGGTCAGACCTTGTGATCTGCTGTTTTAATAACCCACTGAAGTGCTTTGCGGTCAAGCTCCCATACAAGGCGGTGACACAGCTGGACAGGATACTCTCGATAGTGCATATTTAGAAGTTGGTGAGTATCCTGGAATCCATGCCAAATCTCCTTAATGCTTCCCGCAGTCCAATCAATGACGGAGTTGTGCTTGGTTAGCCAGGAGTGTCCCAAAATCAGCGGCATATGGGGAAAGCTGATGATGAGGAGGCTGATTGTCTCGGTGTGGTTTCCGGAGAGTTGTATCTGAACTGGTTCAGTCCGGGACGTGACTCTGGCCAATCGCCTGCCGTCCAGGGATACGGCTTCTATAGCCTCCTTTAGGGGTTCCACCGAGAGACCCAACTGGGACGCCAGAACGTCATCCAAAAAACTGTCGTCAGCCCCGGAGTCAATCAGGGCCTGAATCTGAAGACGATGGCTGTTATGGCAGTGAATGGCATAAAATGGGATCCGAGAACTGGGAGTTGCGGTGTTAGGGCTCGCTGGTTTGGTGAGTTTCTGGGGACAGGTGACAACGTAATGCCCCGGTCGGCCACAGTACAGGCAGCTGTTACTGTCTCTTCGTCGCTGTCGTTTCGTTCCATCAAGCTGAAAACAGCCCAGTCACACCGGCTCAGGAACCGTGCTTCGGTGTGCAGCTGGCTCGGGGGGCTGGCACCTGTCCTTGGTCACAGGCGCCTGCGATGACGGGATTCCTCCCAGCCGTCTCTCCTTGAGCACGGTTATCCATCCGGATGATTAGGGCAATAAGACGTCCAGGCTGTCTGGTTCAGGGTATGAGACCAGCTCGTCCTTTAAATGGTCATTAAGACCATTAGTGAACGCCACCTGTAAAGTCTCCCCATTCCACCCGCTACCGGCAGCAAGGGTGCAAAACTATTGTATACTCGGCCACGCTGCGTTTCCCCTGGCGCAGCGCAAACATGCAGGCTGAGGCATGCTTTCCTTGGACCGGGTGATCAAACAATTTGCGCATCTCTTCTGTGAATGCGCTGTAGGACCGGGTCATCGGATCCTGTCGCTCCCATAAGGCTGAGGCCTATTCCAGGGCGGGACCGCGGAGCAATCCGACCAGGTAAGCGGTCTTCGAACTGTCCATGGCGTAGGTCCGAGGTTGCTGTGCTAAGACCAGGCTGCATTGCAACAGGAAAGAACGGCATAGTCCCAGGTCTCCGCCATACCTTTCAGGGGTGGGAACCCAAGGTTCGCGATTCAAGGAGGGTGCCAGTGTGGGCATGGTGCGTGGCGCGGCATGGGGCTTTCAGCTGGTCCCGAATGGTGGAGAGGGCGTGTAGATTGCCCATGATGTCGATCAGTGCGGTCTGTTGTTGGTCCAACTTGGCACCCTGAGACGCGACCGCCTGACGTACGGTGTCCAGATCCGCTGGGTCCATGGATGGCCAGATCATACTGTCAGGTGTGGGATCTGAGCATTAACAACTACAATATGAATGTACGTTTCATTAGAAGTGAATGTGCCTAGATATTGAGATAAACAGGGAAACCCGTTTAGTATCTCCCTGTAGGATGGGCTCTGGTAATCACAGGAATGTTTACATAGACCATTTGGTGTGGGGGTTACTGTCTTGGCTTTGCTAGGTAAACCCGCCCCTCACAAGCATATAACAACTGGTTAACCAATCAACTGCCACACACCTTAGCGTACTGGTTTAATAACAGTACGCTAAGGTGTGTGGCAGTTGATTGGGAACAGGTGTGATAGTGGATGATGGTGAACTGGTGCGCGATCCCTGCTCAGGGACGTGAGGACGTGACAGGAGGTAAGGAGTAAAGAATGTTGAGGAAAGGGGGCGTGGAGATGGTGGAGGAAAGGAGAGGGAAGAAGAGGTAGGAGTGGGAAGTGTTAGGCGAAAAGAGAGGCAGAAGGTAAGTGATAGAAATCTATAAAACACACAAAATGAAAAATGTGAACATAATGAAGAAGGTGAAGAAGTGAGTGGGTCAAACCGTAGCAGGAGGATACGGGCAGCCACTTCATCCGTTTCGTCCTCTGACTGCAAAAGTTTTGACTTCTACACCATTTGGAATATAGGATAGTTGGGAACAAATTCTTCATGTCCTACTTCTATGTCAAAGTGTGTATGGAATTCTATACAAAACAACTTTTGATGTTTAAAAAAAATCGTATTATATAGGGAATTGTACAGACGACACTGAGCAGACTGTCACAATTAAATAAAATGAGTGGACCATCTGTTCTGATGCTGTTAAGTGGCGGCAGACTTTAGGAATCAAATTCAGCATGGTTTTTGGGTCATGCCATCCCTAATGAGATGAACATGTGATTTACATATGATTTAAAGAATCATGGTTCATCAATGGAACATATGCATATTCTCTTGGGTAAAACATGAATCTTTAAGGCTAGAAGAAATTATAGAACTCTGTTATAGAAAAATGTTAATATTTAGTGAAGCATCACAGCAATCAAAGGAGATGTAATTGCATTTGAAAATGAAAAAATTTTAGTGTACTAGGAAAGATGGTCAAATCTCTGGTATTTGGAGGGGTGGAGTTGAATGGGTCTGTAGTTGTGTGATGGAGTTACTTGAATGTCTGAGAATTTTCCTGTGGGCGTTTGAATGTATGTAGGCAAATCTGGATATAGGTGTGTATGTGTGTAAAAAAAATGTTTTACTGGATTCAGGCACTCGTAGCATCCTCCACCGTTCACAGATGTATCTACTAATCACCTGACAATTAGGGGTTGTTGACATTTTATACAGGAGAAGTGAAGAGTGAGGACAGAAGAGCTGTTCTTTCATTTATACTTACAGTACTGGAAACCCAAGAAGTAGTGATGGCCAAACATTGAATCGATGAGGCTTTCCAGCACAGTGCTTTGCTAAAAGGCAAATATCTCGACACCTCAACGAAACAGTGCTCACTGAGGGCACCTCCTGGTTGAAATAATTAATAGCATGTCAAATATTGATTACCGCAACGATGTTGCTTTGGCTCAAAGGAAGCTTCAGTCATTTACTTCAAGGACACACCTCAGTCACATTACTCGCAATGCGAAGTCAATATAATTAATATAATCATAGCCTACAATTATTTTTACAAATACCTGTTTATTTGTGTATTCTTATTTTGTCCTAAATATATGTTTTTCTATGTATAAGTAATGTGTCAATACTGAATGTCAAAGTGCATGTTAAATCAGTGAGTAAACATAATTTGTTTGTGCTTGAAGTTTACATGTGATTAAACTGGCAACTGTGCTTTTCTAACTCGACAGTGAGGGGAAAATAATGCTTTTTTAAATCGACAGTAATGGGAGAATAATGCTATTTTAACTGGACAGTGACGAGGGAATAGTGCTTTTGTGACAGGAAAATATCTTATGAATTCTCATCGAGGAACACATTTTATTTCTAGATCTAGGTTTTCAGCCCTCTCTTGGGAACTCCCCCGCCATCTCAGAGTTTAGTTTTTGCCCTGAACTAGCTCACCTGATTCAACAGGCAAGGGCTTGTTAAGTCGATTCAGGTGTGCTAGCTTTGGAATATATATAATAAATAGAATGGCTGGATGGTCCCCATGGAGAGGGTTGAAGACCTATGTTCTAAATAGTTCCATTCCAAAAATCTCACAAGTAACAATACCTTTATTCAGTCATCAAACAACTTTTGCCCACTCTCAAAATGGAACAGCATTTTAGTTCCTTATAAACTCAAAGTGGAGTTGAAACAAAAGCGAGCAAATCAGGTTGTTCAGCGCAGAAGCCAAGCTTCATACATCATCTAAAGGGCGTTTTCTTTTATCTGAAATGTTTACCGAAGCTTCGTTACAAAGAAGAGCCTTCATAATATTTCAATTTCAGTTTATTTTGATATAACTGTCGGTCTGCTGGAAACTGCAAAAAGATTATTGGAACCGAGTGAGGAAAGAAAAGAGACACTCAAACAAAAATAAACAGAGAACAATTCCAGAGAACTCGTTTCTGGTCTGATCATTTATTGCCAGCTGCACCATGGTATAGTGACAGGAAGCCAAACCCTCACACAAACTTGAAACAGACGGTGTCCAATTGCAGAAAAGACAAACAGGGGTAACGGAATGCACAAAGCAGGTAAATGTATGCTCATCAGTTCTATGGCTAGGGCAAAAATTCAACAGTTCAGTGGCATGAATTAGTGCAATTTCTTCCTACACCCGGGAGAAATGGTGGCAAAAGAGGCTGGCTTCATTCAAGTTTTCCCACAGTCAATACCACTCACACAAGATTGAAAACACCCTGGCATCTGTGATGGAGGTCAGAGAACCTAATGATTCTCTGAAATAATACAGATGCATGTCACAACCAAAGACCAGAGTTACATACCATGTAATAGATAAGCAAACATATCTCCAAAATACATTAGTTAAGAAATTGCCACAACACATCTTACAAAATACCTAACTGGTCACAGCACACAGACCATTGAATGGTGTCAAGGGTCTCATAAGCTTTCAACTGCACAGCACTTCTAGTAGAGATCTATATACCAGACAACTTCCACTGTGTCCTGCTGGGATTAGTCTGTCAAATAACAAACCTCTGAGCATACAGTTGTGCTCAGAGGTTTGCATACCCTTGGAGAGTTGGTAATGTATGTACCATTTGTAAAGAAAACATGAGTGAGCAGGCAAAACACAGGTATTTTATGTCTCATGGCATTCACATTCAACTATAGGTTATAACAGAATGGCACAATCATAAACAAAACATAGCAGCAACGTTTTTTTTTACTGAACCCTGTTCAAAACTCTGCATACCCTTAGTTCTTAATACTGTGTATTGGCCCCTGTAGCATCAATGACAGCATGCACACTTTTGTAATAGTTGCAGGTAGAACAGCTGCCCATTCCTCTTGGCAAAATGCCTCCAGGTCATTGGTCATCTTAACAAAGTCTTTGGTCATCTTGCATGAACCCCACGTTTGAGATCTCCCCAGAGTGTCTTGATGATACTAAGGTCAGGAAACTGATGGCCACTCCAGAACTTTCAAATTTTTCTGCTGTAACGACTTGAGGGTCAACTTGGCCTTGTGCTTAGGATAACTGTTGTGCTGGAAAGTCCAAGAGCGTCCCATGCATAGCTTCTATGCAGAGGAATGCAAATTGACTGCTAGTATTTTCTGATAACATGCTGCATTCATCTTGCCATACATCTTCACAAAATTCTCTGTGCCTTTAGAGCTCAAACACCCCCAAAACATCAATGAGACACCACCATGCTTCACAGTGGGGATTGTATTCTGTCTATTTATACACAGACACTAATTGCAATTTAAAAAGCCACAGGTGTGGGGAATTCACCTTTAATTGCTATTTTCACCTGTGTGCGTCACCTTGTGTGTCTCTAACAAGGCCAAACATTCAGGGGTATGTAAAGGGCCATTTGTGTGATTTCTGTTATCATTATGATTTAAAAAGGAGCCAAACAACTATGTGACAATAAATGGCTTCTTATGATCAATATTCTTAAATAAAAGAGTTGTTTGCATGATCAATCATATTTTCAAAATCAATGCCATCATTTCACAATTTCTGCAAAAAAAATAACAAGTTCCCTAGTCCTTAAACTCAACCTGGCCCTAACATCAAAACCTAATCCATAATATGTAAACCCAATACCAACACTATGCTCAATTGTAAAAACGAAGGAGACAATTGTTAATCACAGGAAGCAGCGGCAGGAAGACCACGCCCCCATACACATCAATGGGTCTTCAATAGAGAGAGTTCACAACTTGGTACCAACATCAGTGATGACTTGACCTGGTCCACACCACATTTTTGTGGAGGCCAGGAAACGTCTCTTCTTCCTACACCGATTCAGGAGATTTGGCATGGATTCCAGGATACTCACCAACTTCGAGAGATGCATTATTGAGAGTATCCTGAACTGCTGTGTCACCACCTGGTATGGCAGCTGCACCCCCATCGATCGTAAAGCACTTCAGAGGGTGATTAAAACAGCAGAGCGCATCACAAGTTCTGACCTGCCATCCCTGCAGGATCTCTACACCGAGTGGTGTAGAAGGAGAAGCAGACAAATCTACAGATCCCAGCCACCCATGCCATGGACTATTTACCCAGTTGCCGTGGCAGAAGGTACAGGAGTATCCTGTCCAAAACTAACAGGCCACAAGACAGTTTCTTTCCTCAGGCCGTAAGGCTGCTCAATTCAGGAACCCCTCTTCCCTTCCATCCATAGTCCAATGCGCACTTGTCACTTTATATAATGCTCATCTGCCAAACATATTATGCACACCTGTCACTTTTACATTGCTCTACGGTTGTACAGTTATTATATATGCATGTTTTTTTATAGTGTTATTACTGACTGTTAGTGTTATCTTCTTATTTTTATATTATAATTACTGTTACTTTTTTTTTTTACATTTAACTGCATTGTCGGGAGTAGGGAAACCAAGCATTTCATTGTCATAACGTGTTATTGCGAATGACAAATAAACCTTTGAACATTTTGACTCTGCCAGTCAAATACATAATGCAACTGGAAAACTACCAGAAAGAAACTGACCAGAGTGGTGTAGTGGCTGGCATTGCGTATAGGCCTAAACACTGAATAGTAAATTGAAAAGTCAACAATTTAGTGGAGCTAGACGCCGTATCTACTCAACATATCGGAAATATTTAGCATACAATGTAAATAAAAGAGGAGTAAAATCTTAAGTGCGGCTGTGTGTGTGGTGGAAGATACGCGCAAAAGTTTAAAAAAAAAGTAAATGCACACTGCATTGGTGCATTTCACGCGAGCTGTGTTTTCATTGACAGACAAGGACGTCCCTAGGTCTTTTTGTCAACTGTTCAATCACATCTACACTTAGAAATTGTATAGAAATTCTATAGATTTGGCAGCATGTTCGGTTGAGTATGACGCTTGGAACGTAACTGGCTCATATGAAGCGAGCTATCTTCTGTTAATAGTAGCTAAGGTTTCTAGTGGTCAGAGAAGTAAATCCGCTCAAGATCAAAAAGTAGTAGCACTGGAATGCAACGGTACATTTTGCTTGCATGTATAAATACCCACAGTCGTGCATAGTACAATGCATAAAATTACTGTACTTTTCAGAATATTAACAAACAAATGTATTTGAAATAGTTTTCAATCACTAATTAATTTACGAGTACAAAATGGTTTAAAGTAGGAAGATACAGGATAGTACTGTGACGGTGACCAGAATGACTCACCCCAAAGACCAAGTAAATGCGAAGCAAAGTTGGACGGTAGTGGAACTCCTCGGTTGGCCGGACAGTGATACCGAGGAGGAATACCCCTACCGTCACCCACTGCCCTCCTGGGCTGAAGGGGACTCGGATGAGGAGGAATTCATCTATCGGCACCCACCAGTCCCCTTGCTGGCGCAGCAAAAACCCAGAAGGAAAAGAAGAAGAAATAGGCGCAAACGGTCCAATAAGCAGCCCCAATAATTTTTTTGGGGGGTGCTGTATGGGAGCGTGGAGGACGTCATGCGAATGGCCTTCAGGGAGTGGGAGTGCCCAGGAGTGCCCAGGAGCCGCAGCCAGCGCCCCCCCGCTGCCCAGAAGCCGCAGCCAGCGCCCCCCCGCTGCCCAGGAGCCGCAGCCAGCGCCCCCCCGCTGCCCAGGAGCCGCAGCCAGTGCCCCCCCGCTTCCCAGGAGCCGCAGCCAGCACCCAACCGCTGCCCAGGAGCCGCCGCCAGCCCCTCACGCTGCCCAGCAACCTTCGCCGCCAGCCCCTCACGATGACCCGCGGTCGTCGCAGCCAGCCTGTCATGCTGACCCGCGGTTGTCGCTGCCAGCCCCTCCTGTTGCCGTCTTCGCGCCGCCAGAATCCGCCGAGGACTGGCTGCCAACAACGCTGCCCGCCGAGGACTGGCCGCCTGCACCGCAGCCAGCCGCGGAGGACTGGCCGCCCGCGGCGCCCCCTGCTGACCCGGCCGCTCCACCGCCTTTGCCAGCGGCGCCCCCTTCTGTCCCGGCTCCTCCGCTGCCCGAGCCAGCGGCACCCCCTTCTGTCCCGGCCGCACCGCCTCCACTGCCCGTCCCGGCCACGCCGCCTCCACTGCCTGGGTCCGGCGTATTTTTGGTGGAGGCTGGTTCCTTTCGGGCCCTACCGCCCTCCCCTAGGGAATTGTCCGGCCCCGTCTGGTATCCGGGGCTTTTGGGGGGGGGGTACTGTGACGGTGAGGTGACAGATTGCTCCGCCATCTCCCGCATTCTCCGGTTCACCAACAGTCATGAACTCATCCCGGTCCCATTCATTTGTCTTGTCTTGTCAATCATTGTTCACACCAGGTCCCAATCATCCCATTAGTATGTGTTTAAATGTTCCTCCTCTGCTCCCCTCAGCTGTGAGTCATTGTTTCATGTCGGTTGATGTAAGTAGTAGTGTGTTTATATATGTTCATTTTCATTTTGCAGTTTGCCTCGGTGCTCTGTGTTTTCTGTTCCGTTGTTTTGTGTGTGTTTGTTCACAATCAAAGAGTACTCCAATCTGCAACCTTCTGCCTACGCCTGGTCCGCTTCACCCCACTACACAATTCTGACAAGTACTTTAAATATAGTGCAATTTTTTATTTCCAAAGATAACAATTACCTGTGATTTTAAATGTTTGTATATACATATAAATTATTATTTCATTACATTGTAGAAATCACTATTTTAATAACTGTATGCCAAACGGAGAAAACTAGCAAACTGAATTTGACAGGCTAACAGTACCGTAGTAGTCGGAGGACACAAAAAGGAAAAACAAGGCTGCTTTTTTTGTCGACAAGGGCTACCCAACATCGCCATTCTGCTGACAATATACAGTAATTCGTTTTTTATAAAAATGGGTTATTTCACATTCGTTGTGTGCAACATTAATTCATACTTTACTGTAGCAAGCAAACAAACCGTTAATTTAAAAAACAGAATACTGATACTGTAAAGTTACTTAGCTCAACAGCTCAATTAGACTTGATTCGCCTTCTTGTTCATTGATTGAAAGCATTGTATGTAAAGTTATTCTACGCTAATTACAGATGTGTGAGCAACGTTTCCCACCTCTTTTGTATTGTTTATTTACTGCTGCACAAAATACCACCATGACAAGTGTTAAGTGGCTTGACTTTTCCAAACTGGTCCCAGGTAAGAAGGCATAGCTATAGAGATGTCAGATAGGACTATATATGCCATCTATCAACCAAACAACATGTAACATCAAAGTGTGTCTTTTTTCTATACCCGAAGGCAAGAAAGATAGATACAACTTTCTTGTAAACAGATCAGAAAAGATAACGTTCTGTCATTTGTAATACAAATAAAAAAATATATATATAATTCAACAAAATAGTAAGGTGGCCAGTAATTGGGAATGGTGACCGAAAATCGGTGGTCGTATTTTTGCCAGACAGAGTAAGCAGAGCCGGCCAAGAAGAGCGAATGTCTCTTACTGACTGACTGAGTACCCCTTGTTAAATAGCGTAGTAGTTAGAGAAGCAAATCTGTAAACTATAGGTCCTGCGTTCCCTCCTCACAGAATAAGCGGAGTACGCATGATCAATTATTCCGTATAGATTAAAACTTTGCTGGCTAAAGCTTTCAGTATCTACATTATAATACGCCTGAAATAAAACAGCTTACGGTTATATTGGGACTGTTTGTGATGAATTTTCAAAGTACGCATCCATGCATTCTTTTTGGTTCAAGAGTGACAAATGCATTTGCTGGTTACAACATACAGTAGTTACATTGTAGTAAGCCTTATCTAAAACTGTATATGGTTATATTGCAACTGTTTCTATCATGGAAAAGTTAATTTTGCAATGTTTCGCTAGCAATGCTAAATTCTTATGAATATTCCTAGGAAGTTAGGAGATACTAATAAGCCTATTACTGGCTAATAAGATGTCAAACTGGCAGTGGCAAAAGCTATACCCTTCATAGACACTATTTGTGGTGGAGGTAATAAGAACCGTAAGTCAGTTTTACACAATGCTCAATTGTGTCTAGTGACTACAGGAATGTGTGGTGTAGTGGTCAAAGATAGTGCCTCCCACATGGTAGACCCGAGTTTGAATGTATTGAGAGTAACGACATTTATTTAGCTGAGGTTTTTTAAGTTATACACTATTGCGACTATTTCTGGTAGATTCCAAGATTCTCTCGTCTTTTCACTTAATAAAAAGGTTTATTATTGTCACCTTTATTGATAGTTATTGTATCATCAGGAATTGTCACGACTGCAGGTAAGGACCCAGGCGCGGGCTAGGGAGGAGCAGGGAAGTGACAGCGCAGTGGAGAACGAGCAGTCAGGCGTCTCAAGTACCGGTAACGAAGGCATAGGCGGGCAGCAGACAGAGTAGCCGGGGACAGGCAGGCGATCGAAACTCAGGCAGAGAGCAGATGTACAGGCAGGGCGCAGACAGAATAGTCGGGGACGGGCGATCAGTCGGTACACAGGGAGTCGGGATGAGAGTTTGTTAAGTGCAAGATGTGGCATGCAAGCATTAATCATTGATCCGGCAGGGACGAAGTGGCAGGGAGGTGTATATACATAGTTACATAGTTAGCATTTATGTTACTTTTGTTGGTGTTAGATGGATAAAGACAGAGTGGAATTTAATATCTTCATTTAGATTGAATTTAAATCATATTAGATCACTGTCCAACACAAACTATCCAGGTATAGATTTTTCACGCATTGTTACTCTAGAAAATACATGATCAAAATATGTTTTTGTGAGTGTGCCCAGACCCCCAAAACAAGGCTTATCCCCCCCATCCATGATTTTCTAGTGACGTCCCAGTAGAAATATGGAAATATACGTTAAAGAAAATCTCAGATGCAACAATATGACAGTATCAATAATCTTATGGATAATGTACTTAGATGCTTGACTATTTAAATATATAGCTACATATTTACAGCTCCGGAAAAAATTAAGGGACCACTGCACCTTTTTCTTTCCTTTCCAAATAAGTTAAAATGGAAAGTTTTGAGTGAGGAACAGAAGCGTTCAATTTGCAGTGGTCTCTTCATTTTAACCCTTCTGTTCCTCACTCAAAACTGTCACGGTTGGTGTGTAGTGGTATTAACGGACCAGGCTCAGGCAGGGGTAGAGGTCGGTGCACTGTTTCATTTTAAATAAACTCAAAGCAACAGAACAGAAAAACACTGAGCACTTGATTAAAGGTTTAAAGTATATGATATACTGTAACAGAACTCACAACACACATCAGACAACACAGTGACATGGAACAATGTCTAACAACTGAGGGGAGCAGAGGAGAAACATTTAAACACGTACTAATGACCCAATTGGGACCTGGTGTGAGAGACAGTTGGAGACAAGACGAATGAAGGGGACCGGGATGAGTTCATGGAAATTGGAATGTTAGGAAGAGTGGGAGATGACGGAGCTGTCACCTCACCATCACAAAAACCTTCCTTTTCAACCTTTTTGTAATGTGGTATGCTTTGGACCATGAGCCGTTCCCAATATTCTGGTACAGGTTGATTTTTGTTTAATCTGTCCAAAAAATGCTGTTCCAGAATTGGGCAGGCTTTCTTAGATATCCTTTTCGAAAAGTCTAATTTGGCCTTTCAACTCTTGAGGCTTATGAATGGAGTGCACCTAGTGATGAATCTTCTATATTTGCCTTTGTGAAGTTCTCTTTATGGTGACTTGGATAATGTTACTACCTCCTTGTTACGCCCCCTCCAATGGCTCGTGGGTGAACAGGAGAACACAACCAGATCGCACACACCGGATAAGGGCCTACTAAAATTGGGGTGAGTGTTCTGGCAAAATGTGGAACAATGAGGAACAGACAACAAAGTTGTTACCCCACTGTTGGGTTTGATTGTCTATATATAAAGTAAAATATATATCATGGATAACAAAACACAGCTTAACAAGGGAAGGAAGGCAGCAGGTGAATGGTGTTAGAAATCAGCCGTTTCGTGTAATCGTTGACCGGTTGTTAAAGGACAGGGAAATTCAATTATTTATTGCAGCATTAAATAGTCTTGTTCATGAGGTTACAGACCTGGTCTTCCTTATACAACCTCAATCTCATCTCACTTAATCTCAAAGAAACATCCGGTTGGCCTCACCTTTATAGACATCCTAACAGAATACACATTAGCCCGTTGGCTATTTACTGTTGCGCTTTAAATGAACGTGACTTCCTGTGTACGTAAAAACAGATTGTCTTTTGTTATCTAAACATAAAGAAGCATACATTCATATACGCCAACTAAGGGGTAGGACTAGGATATTCCCAACAGTCTGTCAGATCAAAGAAATAGTACAAAAAGACCCTGAGCTTTCCTACACCTCTAAACCTGACTGCCACAAGCTAATCTAACACACAACTAATCACACTGTTACAAAAACCACTGGGCGACAGCTACTGTCGTCTAGCCTAGTGTGTATAACCGTGGGTTACCTACGGGTGTATGTAAACCCCAGTGTCTACCTAACTCTACTCCCTAGAGGTCTGGGATAAGGAGGTTTACACATACACAAATCTCTCTCTTTTTTACACAATAGCAATCTAACCTACTGACACTGACTATAATACAAAGATTTCACACACTCTCCCTCACAAACAAGCTAGCCTAACCAAACACAAATGGAATGTTTTTTTAGGGTGGTAAGCCGCTCAGGATTGGCTGATGGAGATTGATGATGGAATTGATGGCCACGCCCACATCAGCAGCAACTCACCACACCTGGGGAAGGAACAGAGGAGAGACAGCACACACACAACAGACACAGTACACAGAGGACGTAACATTCCTCAAGAGGGTTCTTCACTTGGCGGGATGTTGTGAAGGGGTTTTTCTTTACCATCGAAAGGATCCTACGATCATCCACCACTGTTGTCTTCAACTACTGTTGTTTTCAACCACTGTTGCAGAGCTCATCAGTGAGTTATTTTTTTCTCAGAATGTAGAAAATTTTTGTTTTGGCCACGCCTAATATTCCTGCTCTCTCTCTGATGGATTTTTTTTGTAGAATATGGATGTCCTGTTTCACTTGCACTGAGAGCTCTTTTGACTGTGGGTTTACTGCAACAGCTTCCAAATGTTTATGCCGCACCTGGAATAAAATCCAGCCCATTTAACTCCTTATATTAAGAAATATTTAAGGAATAGCCCACACCTGTCCATGAAACAGCTTTTGAGTCAATTGTCCAATTACGGTTGGTCCCTTGAAAAAGAGGGGGCTACATATTAAAGAGCTGTAATTCCTAAATCCTTTCTCCAACATGATTTAATACGCTCAAACTAAACCTGAGAGACAGATCTTATAGCCAATATTCATTAATTAAATGTAACTTGAATGTATTTTGGTTTAACGCCAAAATAACAAAACTTGTGTCAGTGTCCAATTATTTCTGAACCTAACTGTATATATGGATTGCTAAAATCAATTGAATCCATTTTAGAATAGTGCTGAAACAATGTGTTGAAGTGAAGTGGTTTTTATACTTTCTGAATTTACTGGAAAATAGACCAAGCACAAGCCCCATATTCAAGTCAGATATTCGTCCAATATATTTGATGCTTTCTTGTCATTTTTAAGACATACCATAACTTCCCCTTTATTTACCACAGGTTATACAGGAATTTTGAAAACATTCTAAACTACTGCGGCTAATACACAAATTACATTTTCAAAACCGTTTCCACCGTTCAACTTTTTCACAGATGACACGATGTGAAAAAGTTTATGTAGCAATTATGATACAATGGACGTTAGAGGGTATTCAAAAACAGATTTTATTATTCACAAATTCATTTTGCGTGCGCTCTAAAACAGATGTTTATTATTAATGTACAATGTATGTATAAGTCATAATTAACCATTTGCAAAACCCCACCTATGTTTGTGGCCCGTCAAGCTGCATTTCTTTTTATGTTGCAACTACTGTAAACAACCAAGCATGGCAGGGAAAAGTAGCAGAAAAACGCATTTCAGAAATGTTATAAATTGGTTTGCATTTTAATGAGGGAAATAAGTATTTGATCCCCTCACAATCAGAGATATTTCTGGCTCCCAGGTGTCTTTTATACAGGTAATAAACTGAGATTAGGAGCACACTCTTAAAGGGCGACCATCGCCAAGCAGCAGATGGTCACCAACAGTTGGTGCGATTATTTGCAAAAGGAAGAAGACAAAAGAGCTGTCAATCTCCCTCGGTCTGGGGCTCCATGCAAGATCTCACCTCGTGGAGTTGCAATGATCATGAGACTGGTGAGGAATCTTAATAATTCTGAGGAGAACTGGGTGAAAGGGTTGTGTTCAGATGAGACCAAAATTGAGCTCTTTGGAATCAACTCAACTCACCATGTTTAGAGGAGGAGGAATGCTGCCTATGACCCCAAGAACTTCATCCCCACAGTCAAACATGGATGTGGAAATATTATGCTTTGGGGGTGTATTTTGCTAAAGGGACAAGACAGCTTCACCGCATCAAAGGGACAAGGGACAGGGCAATAAACCGTCAAATCTTGAGTGAAAAACTTCCCTCAGCCAGGGCATTGAAAATAGGTCATGGATGGGTATTCCTGCATGACAATGACCCAAAACACACAGCCAAGGCAACAAAGGATTGGCTCAAGAAGAAGCACATGAAGGACCTGGAGTTACCTGGACTTTATGCCCATAAAAAATCTGTGGAGGGCGCTGAAGATTCAAGTTGCCATATGTCAGCCTCGAAACCTTAGTGACTTGGAGAGGATCTGCAAAGGAGTGGGACAAAATCCCTCATGAAATGTGTGCAAACAAAGAAAAGTCTGACCTCTGTCACTGCCAACACAGGTTTTGCCATCAAGTACCAAGTCATGTAATGCAAATAAATGTATAACATTTTTGTATGCGTTTTTCTGGATGTTATTTTGTCTTTCACTGTTCAAATAAACCTAAATTATAAAATGATAGATTGATCATTTCTTTGTCAGTGGGCAAATGTACAAAATCAGCAGGGGATCAAATTCTTTTTTCCCTCACTGTATGTTCACAATATTCAGATAAACAAGGAAAGGGACACAATACCTGAAACCAGCATACAGATCTCAATCAAAGAATGAAGCACCCCATGAACTCAAATACAACCAGCACAGCCTTGTGGACCAGTCATGCTGTTGCACTGCCGGATACGTTATGTCTATATATTAGTTATTGAACTCTTATCAGTCAACATCATCCTATCAACTTCAGCAGAAAGTCACCTGTCAAAGTTAAGCCTACAAATTCTCCAACATAACAAGCAAAAATTTGAGGTAGCTATCTATCTTGCTAATGTAGTCGTAGCATGTTAGTCATATTACTGGTCACACATAATATATGTTTCACGATTGTGAGCCTCAACAATGAAAGCTTGATGGACCTTCTACAAGTAGTAACCGGTTGCTAAAGTTGGATTGGACAAGGACTGTTTGGGAGAGGGCTTTGCGACACAATTTATATGGGAATGGTTAATTCTCGGGTTTGTATACATACATACGTATAAATTAATGGTACAGGTTATACATGGTGCGAGTTATGAAACTTAAGTCCTTAAGCAGACACTAACTAAGAAGAATTTACAATTTTGAGCGCAGCGTACATTTTCACCCAATTTACAACTCTGGTAATGTCTATACTCTTCCAGCAGATCAATTTTTTAAAACAAGTATATTATAGAAATATAGTAGATTGTAGGGATAAAGATTCCATTAGTTCCAGTAAAAGTTCTGGTAAAACCTTATGGAAGGCTTGTGACTATTTTATACATAGTGCAGTTCAGTAGTTGGACAGTGACACAAGTTTTGTTGTTTTGGCTTAGTACTCCTGCACAGCAATTGGATTTGAAATGAAACATTTAAAACTGCACACTTTCAGCAATTATGCTAAGGTATTTGCCTTCATTAACCATAAAACGGGTAAAAATATGAGCCCTTTATATATATAGTCCCCCCCATTTCAAAAGTGTTTGAATAAAATATCTTAAATGAATATTCGTATTTTTGGTTTCAAATCCTTTTCATTCAATGACACCTGATGTCTGCAAGCCATAGACATCACCAGATGCTTGGTATCTTGTGATTCTCTTCCAAGCCTGTACTGGAGCAATCTACAGTTATTCTTTGTTTCAGGTCTTAATACCTTCAGTCTTCTTCAGTATTGTCTCTTGGACTGGACTGGTTTGGGTTATTGACTAAGCCAGTGCAAAAACATTTTAACCAGGCAAAAAGAAAAAAACACCATCAGCCTGCTCTCCCCCTTTCCACAACCTTTCAACATAACAGCAGGAAGTCAACAGACTCTGTAGGAAAGCAAACAGCAGGAAGGAACCTGGCCAGTAGAGGGTCTCTCAAGCTCTCCCCTATTTTTAGATGTACTGTCCTTGTCTTTTCGAATTTTCCGGGAACAATATGAAAAGTCCTGCCATGTGTATGCTCTTATTTAAAGCATCATGAGAAAACTTTGAGAGCCTGACCTGATTCCTTTTAATGTATTAGAAATTATGTAATACGTATAGAACTTTGGGTGAAGAACAATTTATCCACAAGAAGTTGTCAGAGGATAAACATCTCTAACAAGACTGTTCATGATATATTCATCAATTCAAGTTTTTTCCAGTCACTTAGGTGAATTTCTCGAATCATTGTGAACATTTGCAAAACCAGTAAGGAGATTTCTCAAAACAATTAGTACAAACAGCTCCACTCAATGGACTACCTGCAAAAACCCTTAACTTGATCAAAATCCTTAGTGTATTTCTCAAAATTAAATCTCAGTGTCAATGAACATATCAGTACCATCACAGTGTCAAGTCCTTGTGCCATAGTTCACAAACAAAATACTCAAATTGTTTAGTCGTGTTGCAAATATAACAATGTACTTCACTGTTGGTATTTTCTGATGTAAACATTGTTCAAATTTGTGATGACAATGATTGAAAATACACAAATCTTTTTAAATGGAATATATAGTACATTTCACCAATACAAAGTCACACATTTCTTTACATGCATGTGAGATATGATTGCAAGAGATTGGACAGGTTTCACAGTTATGCTTTAACTTTTTATTTATTTTTTATTACAGCATCATTGCTATTCAGAGAGAAAAAAACGACTTTTTTAGCACAAAGGAAAATTAGAATGTAAACATAGGAAAGGTGAACGTAGGAAACACTTCTGTACATATAGAGTGGTCTGGGGTCCTGACATTCCTGTCTGTTCGGCCAAAGATTCTCATCTACATCACAGTGGATATCGTCTCTTGCGATGCAGCAAGGAAAGAATCTTTTTGAGTTTCTTATCCAGCCAGTGCAGGCGACGGCTGTGATGTCTTCACATGTTGCATCCCTGGCAGCCAGCAGGGTCATTTGACTATGTTGCTGGCAATTGTAGACTGTCTACCTCCATGTTAAGAAGAACTCATCAATTTGGTTAAGGAATGGGGAATAGGGTAGCAGGAATTCCATTATCACCCTGTGGTGGGTCACAAACCATTGCCTGATTGTGTTTGAGCAATGGAAACTCACATAATCCCAAAGTACCACATACTTTAGTAATTCATCACAAACCTGACCCCTCTCATCAGCAGGTATGAGATGCCTGTAGATGGTGTAGGTGAGGAGACGCTGAGTGTTGTATGGCCCTATAAGGGGGATACGCGTAACCACACCATTCTCTGACAAAGCAGCACACAGTGATGTTCCCTCCATGGCGCACCCACAGTAGCTCTGTGTCTAATTACATTTCGTCCACGCCTTCTGATTTTGTTCAGGTTGAAGCCAGCTTCATCCACATATATGCAATTGTGAGGTTGTTCACTTGCTTCTAGTTCCATCATACGCTATATCTCAGAAGAAGCTAAAGTAGCTTTAAAAGTATTTTTATTTTGGATGACATCAGTGACATGAAAAATACACATATTGCATGTTCTTTTCTACCGTCATAGCAAATGTATACAGCTCACACTTACTGTAAAGAAGTTATTGTATGCACATATTTATCCAGAAAAAATTAAGAGACCACTGCACCTTTTTCTTTCCTTTCCTTTCCAAAATTGCTGAAAAGGAAGGATTTGAATGAGGAACAGAAGAGATAAAATTAAGAGACCACTGCGAATTGTACACTTCTGTTCCTCACTCAAAACTTTCCTTTTCAACTTTTAAGAAAGGAACGAAAAATGTGCAGTGGTCTCTTAATTTTTTCCAGAGCTGTATTTTACCTGTAAATGCTGGTACCATAGCTCCTTCACTCTGTCACTATTCCTTTCAAATGGTACTTGGTACAGCAGTTTTATGCTCATCTTGTTTCTATGTAGCACCCTGTTGATGGTCGAGATGCTAACAGATTGAATGTTTTCAAAGACATTGGTGTCCTCTATAATGACACTCTTAATCTCCCTTAGTCTAATGGCATTGTTTCCTCTGACCATGGGGCAAATAGCCTCCTCTGCCACCCCTGAGGCAGTCTTGCAGTCCTGTGTGGGAAAATGACAGTAAATGCCAAACACAAGAACACCACACAAGAAGATTTTACCGGTCAAAATATGTCATTTTGCAAGTGTTGATGCACACAGTTTATATATGTGTATGTGTGTTTCTGTGTTACAATACAGATATGTATCTGTATAAGGTATATTTACTGTTACTGTAAAATGCAAGTGGACTACTGTCACTGTATATGAAACATTACAGTAAGTACTGTACATAGTATTTCAGTGCAATGGAGATTGTTGGACTACATACCTGTTCTGTCTGCGAAACGTTTGAATGATTGAAGACACGGTTGTTGTCCCAACACTCAGCCATTGTAAGATAGTGGTGTTTATTTCATCTGACACGCCTGTCCTCGACCTCTTCTACCTCCTCCTTTGTTTTGCCTCCCAACCCTCCCAACCCTTCCACCACAAATCCATAGTCCTCTTCTTCCCGGCTGTTGACCCTGATCGTTCCCTTGTTGTTCTTCCATTGTCAGAAATTGTACCACTGTGTACTGCTCTGTTTATATATGCTCCCTATATAATCTGGACAAAAAATTGGAATGTATGAAAAACATCTGTCTGTTTCTTGACAGATTATGACAAAGAGTTCAAACATTTTGCATTGAAAGACCTATTCAATGAACTTCTGCCTAGATGTTTTGGGTGTTCAGACTATTCACCAGAGAACAAGCATAATCTATTTAGATGAACATGACATGAGCAATTGATAATGTGAGAAATATCTGAGAAATGTACATAATCAATTGCATGCTGGTGAAAAGCATTTGCAACTTATTCACAAAGAGAAATTTTGATCTGAGAAATGTACAACACCAAAGCAACCAGATTTGTTTTTGTACAACTCAAGTTCAGCACAGTTTCTTCCAATACAAAGTAGTATGAATCATGTGCATTCCTTAATTTTCCTTTGTTGTTTTTGGTATATATGGATAACCTATTCTTTTGCTTTTCAGTGCGTACAGTAGGGATGGTGTACATATTGTTTCTGATACCATCATGTGGCAAAAATGTGGAACTGCATTCATATTTAAAATCGTATTACTATAAGTTTTATCATTTACACCAGCTTAATTGTTTACTTTCTTTTCATTCCATCTGTTCCATTTTGCATCATTGTTATATACAATCTTCTTGTTTCAATCATTCTACTAAGTATAAATAATCAACTGAGAACATCATAAGGTAACTGATTAGAAAAGACAATAAGAAAAGTTAGTATTTTGATAATGTACAGAGAAAGGTCAAAGTCAATATTCAGACCACCAAAGGTCAATGTTTTTAGATTGGAGATCCAATGTGCTTCCCTTTGTTTAGTCTCAATGTTGCCTCAACTCCTGGTTAGGATAACGTGTTTAATGTATTTGAGAAAGTAGATGGGGTGGTGAGCCTCCAGAAAATGAGCTTCTACTGTATAGTATACTGTTTTTGCAACTAATTGAGCTGCGGTGTTCAGCTATATGTTGTTTTAATGGTCTTTTTGTGTGTTCTATGTCAACAGTGTCTGTGTAGACTTCTGGGGCAGATCAGATATAAGTAGACTACCACGCTTTTAGACTACCAGTGGGTGTTCCTGGAAAAGATGCCCCTGGAGGTGTTATTCTTTTATCTGATTTTGTGAAATACTTTTGTGTTGGTTTTCTTCTTTGGTTTGATTTGATTTTTATTTTTAACAAAGAAAATTATATTTTATTTTCAAACATACTTTGGTAAATGTCACAGCATTTGTAATTTTACTGATTTTCGTAACATTTTTGAGTGGCCTTACATATTTCTGAGCAGTTTTACATATTAGTGAGTGCCACTAGATATTTGTGAATGGCCTTACATATTTGTGAATTACAGTTTACAGATCAGTTTCACGCAGAATTCAGATTAAGACCTCTTACCTCTGGTTATGCTTAGTCTCCAGAACCCATATATGTTAAAAATGTACATTCAAAATTACAAACCACTATATTTTTGAAACACGTGTGAGAGTAAATTAACAGAAAACCGCAAATGATTGTGTCATCGGGCTTATTGCTCCAAAGATTTCCAGGTACGGTCTGGTTTACGTACAACCATCCTGATCTCGCAAGCTCCCATTCTGTTTCACTCCCCATGTCAGTCTGGACATCTACATGCTTTAAAAGTTTGGTATAGGCGTTGACAATGGGCATTGAAAGAATGACACATATAACATTTTACAAACAGTCTAATCTCATTCTGTGTAAACATCAATACTGGCAACTGGTATTTTAATTTACCATAGCTAGTTAGCATGTCTTATCAATGACTATTATTGTCTGTGTAAATGCAATGTGTGCATACAAGACATCATCGTACACACCAAGAGGATATTGAAGTGTTTTTAACCTGGATTTAAAAATTGAAATGTTTGAGGCACAACTAAGATCTTCTGGTAGTTTATTCTAGTTGTGTGCTGCATAACTTCTAAACACAGCTTGACCATGTTTAGTTTGGACTCTGGACTCTATTAGCTGACCTATGTTCATGGATCTTAGAGCCCTGCTCGGTTTATATTCTTCAAACATATCAGAAATATATTTGGGGCCTATAAACTTAAAGCATTACTTTGAAATCTATTCTTTAACTGACTGGAAGCCAGTGCAAAGATAAAAGAATCGGAGTGATGTGCTCTGTTTTCTTGGTCCTGGTTAACATTCTAGCAGCAGCATTCTGAAAGAGCTGCAGCTGTTTTACTTATTGAGATGTCCAGTACTGTACTGGAGAGTAAAGCATGTATGAGTTTCTCTTGGTCTTTTTGGGACACAAGCGCCTGATTCTGGCTTTATTTTTATGATAGAATGCTGTTTTGGTGACAGGTTTGATATGGACTGAGCCTCACATCAGAACACAAGATTACGCACTTGGCCCCTGATTTTTAGGGCTTGAGACTTCAGCTCTTTACTCATAATAGTTATTTTATTTTTGTTGCCAATCACAATAATCTCTGTTTTATCTTAGTTTAATTGTAGACAATTTTGGTTCAACTGTTGAACTGTTGTCATACGGTTCCCAAGTCGATTGTTCCCAATTTGTCTCCATGCATTGAGCTAGAGCTCCACCACACAGTCCTTATAGATAGACTACTAGAACAAAGTCAAACTTCTTTATTCATCCCATCCAGAAAGGCTGATTCCAAACTCCCCTTTGCATCTATAATAGGATCACCTCACCTTGCCTAAAACAATTAAAACAAAGAAACTGCCATTCAAGCATATACCATCCAAAGCTAGACAATTGGTCTTGCAGGATTCTTCACCTGGTAAACATTTACCTGTAACAAATGATACATAACTGTACAGTATTGAAACCTATTGGAGAGCTCATCCCTTTATGGGACACACATTAAAAGATCAAACATCAGTGCAGTTAATCCAATGGAAGTCATATTTCTACTTTGATGAATTGTACATCCTCACACATGGTTTGTCTGAGCAGATGGGGCTACATTGACCCCCAATATGTAAGTCTCTCTGTTCCTTTCAGGAGGCAAATAGGCACATTGGTGTGAGATTAGGATGTCCTATTGAGTTGAGACACCAAACCCGGCACCTTCACAATCCTTCCAAAACACATATTTCATTACACTACAAACCCTGGCAGATATTGTGAAATTGCTTTTGAAAATATCACTGATCATGTAAAAAACTTTTTTTGTGTTTTTAAAGTATTTTATTTAAGGATAGTGATCATATGAAGCCATTTATTATCACATAGTTGCTTGACTCATAATCATAATAACAGAAATCACCCAAATGGTCCTGATCAAAACTGTACATACCCTTGAATGTTAAGCCTTGTTACAGACACACAAGGTGACGCACAAGGGAACATTGCAATTAAAGGTGAATTTCACACACCTGTGGCTTTTTTAAACTGCAATTGTCTGTGTATAGACAATTATTTTTTTTAGCTTGCATGTGGATGCACTGAGCAGGCTAGATACTAAGCCATGGGGAGCAGAAAAGTATTGCCAATGACCTGCGTAACAAGGTACTTAATAAAGGAAAATTATATAAAAAGGTATACAAAGCCTTGCAAATGCCAGTCAGAACTGTTCAATCATTTATTAAGAAGTGGAAAATTCAGGGATCTCTAGATACCAAGCCAAGGTCAGGTAGACCAAGAAAGAATACATCCAAAACTGCCAGAAGAATTGTTCAGGATCCAAAGAAAAACCCTCAGGTAACCTCAGGAGAAATACAGGCTGCTCTGGAAAAAGAGAGTGGGGTTGTTTCAAGGAGCACAATACGCCGATATTTGAAGAGAAATGAGCTGCATGGTCGAGTTGCCAGAAAAAAGCCCAGTAACAATATGTCCAACAATACTTTGAAACACCTCACAGCTTCTGGCCGACTGTAATTTGGAGTGACAAGACCAAAGGCCACAACCATAAGCACTATGTTTAGAGAGGGGTCAACAAGGCCTATAGTAAATAGAATACCATCCCCACTGTGAAGCATGGTGGTGGCTGACTGATGTTTTGGGGGGGGTGAGCTCTAAAGGCAAGGGGAATCTTGGGAAAATTGATGTCAAGATGAATGCAGCATGTTATCAGAAAATACTGGCAGACAATTTGCATTCTTCTGCACAAAATCTGCACATGGGACACTCTTGGACTTTCCAGCACAAGGCCAAGTTGACCCTCCAGTGGTTACAGCAGTAAAAGGTGAAGGTTCTGGAGTCTCCTGACCTTAATATTATCGAGCCACTCTGGGGAAATGTCAAATATGCGGTTCATGCAAGACAACCATAGACTTTACATGACTTGGAGGCATTTTGCAAAGACAAATGGAAAGCTACACCACCTGGAATAATTCAAGGCCTCATAGACAACTATTACAAAAGACTGCACACTGTCATTGATGCTAAAGGGGGCAATACACAATTAAGAACTAAGGGAATGAACAGGGGTCAGTTTTTCATGTTTTGTTTTATGATTGTGCCATTCTGTCATGGCCTACATATGAATGTGAATCCCATAAGAAATAAAGGACATGTGTTTTGCCTGCTCACTTATGTTTTCTTTATAAATGGTACATACAGCTCCAGAAACTGTTTAAGTCGAAAAGGAAGGTTTTGAGTGAGGAATAGAAGGGTAAAGTTAAGAGACCACTGCAAATTGAATTATTCTCTTCCTTACTAAAAACTTTTCTTTTTGACTTTTTAGGAAAAGAAAATGTTTTTTTATCATTGTATTTCTCCAACCTGATTGAGGTGAACAAAAACATTAAAAAATTTCTCTTTGATACAGTTGCAATGTTAACAAAAAAGCAATGCTCAAGCAGTGGGTTTTGCTGTAACAAATACATGAACTTGTTTGATGAAAAGATTATCACCATTAGTAAACAAATGACTCCTTAAATATTTATAGTCCCCCAAATTTCAGTTGTCCTGAGAATGTCCTGAACCTCCCTGACCAAGTGTCAATGGGGACACTGGAACCTTTTGATCTTATATTGCTCGGCACATTCACAAGATTTGTAATGAGTTCTAAACCCACAAATTGTCAGCTAGACCCGATTCATCATAGTACTGAGATTGCACTCGTAATGGTAAAAAATTACCATCTAATGGCCTCAGACAAAGGATCCTCATTCGTGCTGTTGCTTCTTGATCTTAGTGCTGCTTTTGACAATATTGATCACTCCCTTCTCTTAAAGACACTGGAAACTTATATTTGGCAACATCGAAATATTGCAAAAATCTGAAACTTTCTATCAAAAACTGAAGCAGAAAAACGAATCCATGCTTTTGTTACTTACTAGATTATTGCAATGGTCTTTTTTTTGGTTAACCTGATGAATCAATAAATAAACTTCCATTAGCGCTGCACACGGCTGTTAGAATTCTAACTACAAAATTTTTTTGGACACATTACTCCAGTACTAGACACTTTACACTGGCTGCCTGTTAGTGTTAGGGCTGATATAACGGTTTTATTGTTAACGTATAAATCAATCAAATACATAGACTTGTTCCTACTTATCTCACTGAAATTATCCAGCCATACATACCTGCACGTAACCTTAGATCGCAAGATGAAGGCCTTATAATTGTACCTACAATTTCTAAACAAACAGCCGGAAGCAGGGCCTTCTCTCATAGAGCTCCACTACTGTGGAATGATTTGCCAATTAAAGTTAGCAATGCAAACTCAGTGCAAGCTTTCAAGTGTCTACTAAAGACTAATCTCTTCAGCCTGGCCGATGATTAAGTTTAGTTTGACCCAGAGGTGTGAAGGTGACTGATTAAATGCCTGATACTGTCCACCCTTTCTGTCTTGCTAGGTGGGCTCCCTCCAATGCCATTCAGGGGCCGAATCACTGGCTTGTTGTTGTCTCTCAGTTGTACAATTGGGCTGTACTCTGCTGGCAATATTCGGCCCTCATTCAGGATGGTTGCGGTTGGTGAGTTTCCCTTTGGTTGATGCTTGGCAATCTGGGTGCATTGATTTCCTGCCTGTTGGGCCCTGTCTGGGGCCTCCCCCAGATAGGGCCACTGTGTCACTGGACCCCCCTGTCTCAGCCTCAAGGTCTTACGCTGCTATATTATTGTGCTGGGGGAGTAGGGTCCAGGGTCTAAATGTCGTTTTAAACTTAGGAGGACATGAGGTCTTGGCTCACACCTGCGGAATACCTGGTTTGAATCGTTGCTGTCCCTGTCCAAGTCCTCCTGGTTGTGTTGCAGATCAAGGTGATACCTGACGATTTCAGCTACTACTCTGCTGACACTGTTTGTCCCTGTCCTTCTCTATCTGGTCATGCTTTCGAACTGGACTAGGTTTAAATTGACTCCAGGCTCAGCCCACATACATCGATTAATTATTACAATTTGGACTCGTAATATGTTCACCCAGCACTGCCAGAAGTGGACTGGTCACCCCTTAGAGCATTGTTCCTCTTTTTTGTCTGCCTCCTTAGGGAGTTTTTCCTAGCCACTGAAGTTCAACATTACTGTTGTTTTCTCCTTAGGGTTTAAGGCCGGGTGTTTTGTAAAGGCACTTAGTGACAACTGCTGATGTAAAAAGGCCTTCATAAAATAAATTGGATTGAAATAAATTTGATTAGGCTTACTAGTATCTGGGAATATTCATAAGACTTGAGCAATTGCTAGCAAGACTGAAGATTCATTTTCCATGCCAGAAACAGTTGCAATATGAACGTATATAGTTTTAGTTATGGCTTACTATAACGTAACTACTGTATGTTGTAGCCAGTAAATGTGTTTGTCTGTCCTGTGGTTGTATCCAGGGTCTGATGGATCTGCAGTGACGTTTCCTGCCTTTTTACTGATTGCAGGTAGGCACCAATTATCTTTTCTGCAGTTTTGACTGTCTGTTCAATGATCTTTTCTGCAGTTCTGACTGTCTGTTGTTGTCTGTTCCTTTCCAGTTTTGTGGCAGATCCAAACCAAACAGTGATGGAAGTGCAGAGAAAAGACTGGAGGATGGCTGTGTAAAAGTGAATCAGTACCTTCTTGGACAGATTAAGCTTCTTAAGCTGGTACAGGAAGTACATCCTCTGCTGGACCTTTTGAATGACGGTGTCTGTGTTGGGCTCCCACTTTAGATCCTGGGAGATAGTGGATCCCAGAAACCTGAAGGATTTCACAACAAACACAGGGCTATTAAGAATGGTAATGGGGGCAGAGTCGGGGGGCTCCTACTGAAGTCCAAAGTCACCTCCACAGTTTTGAGCATGTTAAGCTCCTTGTGTAGAAGTTTTCTATATAAATATGGTATCCTGTCCCAAAATATGATGGCTGAATGAGGTCCATGACAGCATCATTTGACAGTCCATGCACGCTGGGTGTGTGTGATTTGCCCATGTACAGTTTGAAGTTGATGGTGTTGCCATTGCTTGACAGTTGATTTCTCAACTGTCGCTGGGAGATTTTGTTTCCCAGAATAGCACTGCCCGCTGATGCCATGATTCTCTGGCTCTCATTGGAAATGAGAGAGTGCCTCTTTGTATCTCTGGTGAGCAAACAGTGCGTATGTAGGGAAAAAGGACAGACACAACATTTGCAGATAAGAATTATTTTATTATATTTTTGGTAATGAATCACATTTTAAAGTAAATTATCTAATCAAAGATAGCTTAATTGAATCATGGGTTTAGTTGAATGAATTAAACCAATACGAAATTAAATGTATTTTTATGCAAAATACTGTTTAATTGTCCAACCCACAATGTTTTGGTGATTGAGAGCACATTTGTGTGGGTTATTAGGTATTCTTGCCAAAGGTAAAGCAAATCTATAAATTTCTCCCATACTTTATATTATTTTTCCTCCAGATCTGAACATTTACTGATGGTGCTGTTTTATTACATCAGTAATGTCTTGTCTTCATTTGAATGCCGCTTTGGTGAATACCAGATTTTGGTACTTTGGCCCTCAGTGTCCTTTTGAGAACATTCTATTCTTATACTGCTTTGTGGGAACCTGCAAGCAAGCATTTTCACTTAAAATATAACGATTTGCATTATCTTTTATTTTATTGCTGTGTGTCCCAATTTTTATTTGATTTGAATTAATACACGTAACATTTTCTTGTTATCATGTATTCCTTACAATGTTGATATTGTCTACAATTTGGCTTATTAATTAAAATGTTAAGCGCAGCGTTGTGGACATTATGGATGCGTGAAATTTCCGAAATGTAATTAGCCAGTATTGCACACATCTTTTCCGTCGAGCAGTTTAAATCACAGGGATGGAAATATCAATTTGAAATAAAAAAACAAGGGAGAACAAAAGATGCAAAAACGTTTTGATGGTCTCCAGGCACTACACTACAACATCTGAAAGTGCATCATGAAAAAGAACCACTCTTTTTAAAATCCTCCTTTCCAACTATAATAGAAATAAGACTGTTGTTGGATAATTGTCTCTAGTCTCGTTTTCTGTTTCTATTCTGTCAGTTACTGTTTTGTCAACTGCCACAAAAAAAATTATATTAACGAGTATTTTTGTTGATTACGTAAATGAAAACTGTCATACACACATTATCCATTCCCTCTAATATACAATCCTATTCCTCTTTCCAAGAACCTAGCTGCAACACTCTTAATAATGATCTTGTCTAGTTCTTAAAGTACCCACTCTTTTGTATAACTCCCAAATAATAGCTAACCCAACACTAAAGTAATAGCTTGTATGACACCCAAAATACTTTTAAAATAACTATCACAATTTTTTTACTTTCTTGACTAACTTTCTCTTTCAAATACATTCCATTCTATTCTAATTTCCATTCATTTGGGTTTTCAAACTCCTACTGACAACCCGTGAAGTGACTAGATTGAATTAACCTTTTATGTACACGATTTCAAAAAAGCCATTCCGAAAATGACAGCTGTTGGGCCCGGTTGAATCTCAAAGGTGATTTTGTGACGTCCGAAGCTGCGAACGTCATTGTTCACGTGATTTTGTACTTTGAAACAAACTTCTGGCACACTGCATTGAAACAGTTGAGCTCAGAAAATTGAACTGCGCTTCGGATCTTTGTTTTCTTTCGTACTATCCCTAATAATGTCCTTAATGGCATCCACCTCCAATACTTTTATTAGGCAAATCGTATTCCTCAAGATTTATTTTACTGTCGAACAAACACTATGCTCTCAGTCAATCCAAAATACACTGAACAAAATAATAAATACAACACTTCTGTTTTTGCCCCCATTCATCATGAGCTGACCTCTAAGATCAATACTTTCTCTATGTACACAAAAGGCCTATTTCTCTGATATATTGTTCACAAATCTGTCTAAATCTGTATTAGTGAGTACTTCTCCTTTACCGAGATAATCCATCCACCTCACAGGTGTGGCATATCAAGATGCTGATCAGACAGCAAGTGTATTGCAAAAACCACAAAACCTCTGATTGTCAGATGGTCACGCTTCAATAGTTTAGCTATTTCAAGAGTGTTGCTTTCATCTGAAAAGCATTTTACAATTTTTGACTTTTCAGTGTAAGTTAAATCTCTTTTTCGGCCCAACATACCTGAGGTTATGAAGCTGCCTAATAATTATGCACACCTTGATATAAGGTGTTATTCACTGTTGCCACAACCTCCCTCATTACACCCATGAATGTCACCTGAAAGTTATTCTATCCAGTGAGCATTCAAGTTTCTATGTTTTGAAGTTGAAAAATGTGCAGAGAAATAATGATACAATCAGAATACTTACTTGCCTAATAATTGTGCACTCGGTGTAGACAGAATAATACTGGTCTTACAGGCTTCAGACGACTACAGAGGAGAGCTCTGAAATGTCTTTCTTTAATATTGAAAAGTTTTGATAAAATAATGAATCAGATAATGATCAAGACTCTACCCCGCTAAGAGCTTAAGCAATGGGAACTAGAGAACAATGTACCTTTAAGCAATCAATCAAGTTTACTTGCAATATTAAGAAGTTCCTGACTTGCCTAAAGATGCAGGGACACTATCATTAACATTGATGGACTACCTCTGTTTCAGAGTAGCAGTGACCAGTGTTGGCTCATTCTAGGCCTTATATATGACGACAGGGTAAGCTGGCCATTGTTGTTGGCTTGTTTGTTAGGCATTGAGGAATGCCTTCAAGATTTTGTGGGAGAAATGGGCAGGCAATGAGGGGGGGGTGACAGTTTGAGATACCATCATTAGTAAATATCTGCATGTGTTTTTGATGCTCAGGCACGGGCCTTCATCAATAAAGTTAAAGCCCACAACCATGGGTATGAAAAGTGCAGCGAGGAGGGAGATTGGGAAAATAATAAAATGACATTCCCTGACTCCCTTGAGGGCTGACAAATATTTTGAGCAGCAACCAGACAAGTTGCATCACAAAGGAATAAATCCTCTTCAAGACTTTGGCAGTGACATGGTCTCACAGTTTGCACTAGATAGCATGCACTTTGTATGCCTAGGAGTGATGACAAAGCAACTTTGGTTCTGGATGAAGGGCTCTCTTCCAATTTGAATTGGGCCACAGGCCATTACCAAAAGATCAATGTGTCTTCTGTATTACCTCAAGTGTGTGCCAAGGGAGCTTATTAGACATGACAGAGCACTGGCAGAAGTGGATAGGTGGAATGCTACAGTTCAGAACATTCTTGTTATACTGGGATACTAGTTCTGAGGTCAGAAGACTGAAACTCTTTATCACTATTTTCTCCTCCTTTATGTTGCATTTACCATCCTGTCCACCCCCCCCCCCCCCCATTGTGTCACTTATGCTGTGACTATGGTAATGACCTTCTCACTGCATCTTTCCACCATTTCACCTCAAACTCTCAGTGAAGACTACATAGTGTATAACACCCATTCATTGATTCACCTAGCAGATGACGTGAAACCCTTTGAGTCCATGCACAACTCAGCATTTACTTTCAAGAAACATTGAGGATTATAAGGTCCCCAAACAATCCATTCCCACAAACCATACACCAGGTATGAAAGAGAACTGGGATAACCAGAGGTAGAATAGTGACGTGTGGCTGCAAAATAGAACACTCCAAATGTCCTCTTCCTCCTCAACATCTGCCTGGAATCATGCAGTTTCAGCAATGGAACAATAAAATCATGATTTCCACCAGTCAGGAAGACAATGCTTTAATGAGCGATGGCATCGATGGCATTGTCTATGTAGTAAAAAACATCCTCTCCTTGGAATATGATAGTGTTTGTCTGACATAAGTTCCTTTCTCACCATTCTACCATCCTTAACATCACAGTAGTTGTAGAGGTGGAACATCAACTAACTCAAATTTGTTGATGGTTTAATTAGAGCATAGAAAACTACACCATTGTTGTTTTTTTGCCATACAGAGACCGCTAAATATAAATGTAACAATTAAAAATATACTCAAAAGTATCAACACAGAGAGGCCGAGAAATCTAGTTCAAACTCATCCAGTTAATCATTGAAAATAGCATTGCCATTGTTGCCGCTAGTGGGCTAAGCCTTGATTAAAAAATAATCTGGCCTCCTTATTTAATGGACAATAGGATTCAAAAAGCTATCATTGACCAGGGGGACCCCAATGAGTGGGACAAGTTGTAAGTTTAAAAGTAAATTGGTATTTATACTCTATTGAATTAAATTACAGATGTTCATGGCTCTTTATCCAATCTGCCACAGATCATGAATACTCATCACATTTAATTATTATTTGCCTAAGCCAACAACAAAGGCTCTGGAGGCTCGAATAGCTTTCACTGCCATCCCTCTACACCTCTGCCAACAGCTCATCATCTGGACTGTCACCTGCTGCTGCCAGGTAAGTATCAAAACTTCAAGACATCCTCTCCATTAGTTGCTGTGATAATGGACTTACTGTCTCACTGTCTGTTTAAAACACATTAGTCTAAAACGCATTAGTGACAATCACATTTTGTCTCACTACGCAAGGCAAAATCGAAATATTAGAAAAATGTCTAAAAAGAAGTCCACACATTGTAATAAATGCAGGGATATAATGATCTTTAATTCTTGCAAAAGTAATAACTACTTATCTGCTCCCTCCAACCATGCACCGTGTTCTATTATTTTATTTACTTCAATGAAAATGCATAGGCCACTCTCATAGCAAATAGGTTGATGTGTTCTTTAAGTGCTTGACATCAAAAACAAAGATTTTGAATGTATTCAAAACCATCCAGCTGACCACAGTTTTTTCACATTAAAATATATTATGTTCATACGAAGTACAGGTGCTGGTCATATAATTAGAATATCATCAAAAAGTTGATTTATTTCAGTAATTCCATTCAAAAAGTGAAACTTGGATATTATATTCATTCATTGCACACAGACTGATACATTTCAAATGTTTATTTCATGTAATTGTGATGATTAAAACTGACAACTTATGGAAATCCCAAATCCAATTCAGTATCTCCGAAAACTAAAATATTACTTAAAACCAATACAAATAAAGTATTTTTAGAAATGTTGGGCAACTGAAAAGTATGAACATGAAAAGTATGAGTATGTTTTTTGTAAGTCGTCGAGTAGGTGAAAAGATGGTTACCCAGTGTGTGATGTGTTTACTTGGTCTAAATCTTGAGACACAGACCTTAGAGCCTAGACCCTGGGTTTGGCAACCAGAAAGCAAGTTAATTTGTATAGCACAATTCATACATAGAAGCAATTCAATGTGCTTTACAGTGAAAATTAAAATACAACATACAATGGAATAAAAAACATTATTACACTAGTTCAGCTCTCTAGCTTAGCTGTCTCCAGGGGGACTCCATGAACCCCGGTATCTCAATCCTCGCATTCCGATGCTAGGATGAACCCGTCAGTCCCTATGTGAGATAATCATTGCATTAATGTCTTACTTGGCTCTCTCCAGGGGGACATTTATGCCATGTCTGTACATGCATTTTAATTAAAGTTACCATAACTGTTTACTGTACCACCCCTACATCGATGTCTAAACAGCAGCCCAAGAACATGCATTATACATCATCCACAGATTGTAACATTTACACAGAAGTTATTCCTCTGTGTAAAGTATTCCACCACATACTTTGTGTTCATTATTCTTGTTTTGAAAGATTACAACGATCAGTTAGCTCTCAAACATCAAATAGGTTGGAAGCCAAATTGACACATTAGGAGTTGAGACCATTTGTTGAGAGATTTCAAACATTACTTTGAGAGTTGATCTAGTACAGACAAGAGTTGAAAAAGTGCAACAAGATAGGAATTGGATCTGGATTCTTCATTTCCCTGTTTAAAAGTGTAGAATGTTATAAATCAAGATTAGGTCAATCGCTCTCAATCAGGACCCTCCCACCCTATTTTAGGGCGAGCTCTGGGGAGATAGGGCATAGTTGAGGGGGCTCATGATTTATGACAGGATTACAGAGTGTCTTTGTTGTGTCTGTTCAAATACGAATGGGCTTAAACAAAATGACACCATACAACATTTGGTAGAGCAATTACTGTAAGATTAAATAATGGTTATACTAGTTGAGCTCCAAGATGATGGGAAATGGTATGATTTGCAAAAAAGTATTTAATTATTTGTGTGAAACAAAAGTGAAATAATGTTTAGTTTTGAGACATAACAATCAGATCTAATTATGACTCAAATGACATCGGAGTAGATCATGAAGCAGGAATTGTTTATGAACAATATTTTGGACTATTTGTGAAGCAAAGAGGGGATATTGGAAGAGATTCTTTAGTGACATAAGGCGTTACTCTCCTGTAGGAAGAGTATGCGGGATGATGAAGAAAATGAGCAGGGTTAATCAGAAGAGGACTGGTCACCCCTCTGAGCCTTGTTCCTCTCTAGGTTTCTTCCAAAATTTGGCCCTCTTAGGGAGTTTTTCCTAGCCACTGAAGTTCATCACTATCGATGTTTGCTCCCTGGGGTTTAAGGCCAGGTGATTTCTGAAAGCACTTTGTGACAACTGCTGATGTAAAAAGGGCTATAATAAAATACATTTGATTGATTGATTTGGTTAAGGGGAGCACTTTGTACAGGGGACCAACTGGCAGTGAAGGATGTTGGTTCGGACCTTTGTTAGAGTGTATAGTTCTAATACGTTTAATGAGGAATGGAGGAAGGTATAGGATAGTGTGAGAGATTATTTCCCTGGGGTATTGGAATGCAGGGCTGGATCAGACAGTGAGATGGAGGATCCGTTCTCATTGTCGGAGGGCAGTAAATAAGGCAAAACTGACGTTGCCAGAAGGAGAAGGCTATGCAATGTTGGGACTTTTGATTGTTGCAACATTAATAGTAATCATCCTATTCAACATGGTGTAACAAGAGGGGAAGCTTCCTGTTAGCTGGAAACTGGAGATGGTGGTTGCCATACCGAAAGCCTGGCAAGGGTTAGACACGCTGTGGCAGGTACGGACCTGTAGTGTTAACTTGTCATTTGTGTAAGGTCATGGAGCATATGGTACCGGACAGGGTGACGTATTTCATGGAGAGTAACTAGCGAAATTGGGAGTGGGGGGCGATGTGCAACTGAGTTATGGACCTCCTGATGAGAAGGTCAATTCAGGTTGATCAGGGTCCTCCTATTCCAGTGTGTGTAAAGTATATAATGGTACCCAACAGGGGAGCGTGATACGCTCTTTGTTGTTTTCAGTTTTGATTGATGACAAATGTTATCATTTAGATAGAGATAATTGGTAGGTCCTTGTTTGCAGACAATGGGGGCGATTTACAAAAAAGGAAGAAATATACACGTAGGTAGGAGCAGCAGGCAATCGCAACATTATTAAACAATGGGCTCTGTGGTGGGGTTTTCTGTGGACAAAGAACAGGCGCTCTTTTCACAAAGGAATGGATAGGGAAATGATGTGGAGCTACAGTTGTATGGCAGGAACCTGGTGAAAGTCATCATGATTTGACTCAATTCTGACTTGGGCCGAACATGTTGCAAGAATAGTCACTAAAATACGTTTTGAATGTAATGAGATTTCTTGCTTCTGTAAATCGGGGAGAAGATAGATTGGCGTTGAAGGCTATCGTTTTCTTCTTCATTTCTGTATGTTCAAACCCTGGTGGAGAATGGTTTTGCAATGCATTGTCGCAACATTATTATTGTCACTTATTTGTCGCATCAACTCTGAGCTGAAAAAACGCTCAAGCGTGTGTAACATATGTTGGCTATTTTTGTCATTTCCAACCATATTTCCTAATTAGATAACGGCCATTAAAATGTATGGATATAAATGTATGCAGTCCAATAAATTCTGAAACCCCGTTTTGCTTATACCACCAAACACACGTGTTTAGCAACATATCATATAGGTTACACAATAATAGGCCATTTAATATTTTAAGTATTTTGATCAAAGTTTTTATTTATTCTGTATATTACCAACGTGACAGTTGAAACTTGCACCTGCATGACATGTGATACCGTCTACATTTGCCGGCTAGCGTAAACCCTGGGCGCACGCGCGCACACACACGATAATCAATATTACCAAAACGTTTCCCCATCTGGTGACAAATAAGTAATCATTTTGCGCCACTTGGTGACAGGGATGGAGAATTACAGCTCAATTAAAAAACATTCTGGCAGAAATTCGGTGCTCCATGACTATAAGATTTCAATTACATCGCTGGTGTGATGTCATGAAAGAGCCCTGGTCAAAAGTAGTGTACTCTAAAGGAAGCAGTATTTTATAACTTACAACATTGCAAGACACTTTAACAATGTACATGTCGCAATTCTTCAAATTACTTCTCTTCATTAGCTGTACCACATTTCAGATAATATCCATTATCTGAGACAGTTTGGACCCCTTCACCTTATTCCTCTCGACCAGTTCACCTGTAATGTGTTGACCAGCGTTCCTAAGAATGTTCTGTGTTCAAGGCCAACCAGTCAGATGAATGGAGGACCTCCCACATCTGGAGGAGTGGATGCCTCCCAGAATAAGATTTGTTTGTCCTAACTGTTAATGTGTACTCTAAAATTGCAACATAAATGCTATAGCGTGCACAACGGGAGACATTTGATATAAAACAAGACTATAATCTATTTATTTATTTACAGGGTCAATGGCAACATTTACTTTGGAGTATGCCTCCTTCTTCATGTCAGAACCAGCCTAACACAGCTCCAGCCACCATCCAATCAAACTCCTGCTATGGAGATCAGGATTACCTCATGGACTGGACAGAGGCCACCCAGAAGGTTAACGTCGGTCTATGGCAGAATAAATACACCTGTCATCAGGATGAGCAACCTATGGACATTGATGTTGTGGACAACAAACCTTTTAGTTGGAATACGCCTTCCTCTGCGTGTCAGTACTAGCCTAACACAGCTCCAGCCGCCATCCAATAAAACTTCTGCTATGGAGATCAGGATGACCTCATGGACTGGACAGAGGGCCCCCAGCAGGTTAATAACGTCAGTCTATGGTAGAATACACCTGTCATCAGGATGAGCAACCTATGGACATTGATGTTGCAGACAACAAACCTTTTAGTTGGAATACGCCTTCCTCTGCGTGTCAGTACTAGCCTAACACAGGTCCAGCCGCCATCCAATCAAACTCCTGCTGTGGAGATCAGGATGACCTCACGGACCGGACAGAGAGACCCCAAAAGGTTAATAACGTCAGTCTATGACAGAATAAATACCCTTTTCATCAGGTTGAGCAACCTATGGACATTGATGTTGCGGACAACAAACTTTTTAGTTGGAATACGCCTCCCAATGAAATTTACTAAAAGCCACACCCCCTGCAAGGATCGAATTCACAACCTTGACGTTACAAGACTGAGTGCACCTACCTATTGCCTACAGAGTCAGCTGCCAGTGCCAAGTGACTGGTTTTCTGTGGTGTCTGTTCTGCTGCGGTTGATGCACGTAGCTATCAGTCACGTATTGCGTCATTGATTTGGGTGGGTGTATATAACCGATTAGCAGCCATGTGGCTATTCTCACCCGGGTGTAAATAGACACTCCTATTAAATCGTTTTATTTGTTCTCATATGCCTGAGCTGGTTCCAGAATTATTAGGACTCCTTGTAAGTTCCTTGTTTTTCCTGAAACCCTGGTTGGAGTATTTCAGATTTCCTGCTTTTTCCCCACTCCTGAGTCACTCCCCCTTGACCTTACATCTACCATCACAAATTCTCAGTGCAATCTGGATTCATCTTATTACAGTACAGACTTATATATTTTCAATATTTCAAGTCTGTTGTGCATTAAATGGATGGTAAGTGTCACAATCACTTTCCCTTGATTCATGTCTACTGTTTTCAATTAAATCCCAAACATGTAAGAAAATACACTTCATATTGTAGATTCTTCAATGTATCCACATGTCACAAGGCTGGTGGCAGGACACACAGGTGGTGATACTCCATGTTTTTTAATTGAAGTACAGAAAACAAACTAATAGCAGCTCCTGTGACTGGGTACCTTAAAACAACACTACAAACCAAAATGATCCACCCTCAGTGGGGGGCAAACATTCCATATAAATAGGTTCCCCAATTGGAGGCAACAATCTACACCTGCGTCCAATTGGGGAGACCCAACCACATAGAGATGCCTAGATGCATCTTCCTTTGTTCCGTCCTGACTATGGCCCCAGCCCAGTGCAGAAATGGCTAGGGGCATAGCCAGGATGTTACGCCACATTACTACTACAATAGATACATAATGATTATGTCTTCTGCATACCCTACCTACCTTGTCACCCTCTACATACCAACCCTAACGCATTAAGGAAAAACATTCCACAAATTCCACACTGGAATTGCTGATACAATGATCGGTAAATTGTGCATCTAACGTGTATATCCAATGACAATTACATTTAGTGCCGGAAGAACAACATTTGACCAAGAGGGACTTGGTGTGGGGGTGTGTCGTGGAGATTCTTTTCACAGCTTTATTCAATATTTGCAAAACTGGAGGGGTTAACAACAACAGTCGCTGCAGAGTCAGGTCAAGATCTCTCTGGGAAAGGTTGACGTGGAACTGCCATTTCATGGCATTTAGTCAAGAAGATGCCAAGCATCAAAAACGAAAATTCTTATAAAATCACCCAAACACTGGTTTGTAATGATAGTATAAATCAGAGATATATAACTTTACATGGTTCGGAACCTGCTGGTTGGCAGTTCTACCTCATCATTAATTGCACCCTGGTGTCTCAAGTCCCTGATCAGTGGGTTGCAGTGAAAAATGCCGTTGTACTGGCTTTAGGGTCCAGAGTTGCCTTTGAATGGTATAAATCAATAATTTATCGGTTCGGTTTTATTTGTGTATCTAATGCAAGCGTTTATTTTCAATTTTGCTCATCTAACCAAATTGACCCACCAAGTTAAAATTACACAACACAGTCTTTTAAAATGACTAGTATTATTTTTGGTTACATTGATAGGAATTCACTAATTTCTTTGATTATAAAATGTGATGCTCTTTGTGAATTGCTTTTATTTTGACTTATTCAACAATGGAAACCTGTTTCTGCTGCATTCTAATATTCCTGATTACTTTTCACAGAGTTTGGTTCATGAGGAAACTGCTGATATTTCTTTTTTCAAAGCGAACAAAAAACACGGTAAAGCTTATTTTTATTTACATTTAGTTTAGCTTTTCATGTATTGAATTGCAAGTATATTACTTTATATATGTTTTGAAGCATAATTTTCTCTTGACATGTATGTGTATTAAAACTTGTTTAATGACTAAATCATGCATCTTGTTGCTTGATTCAGATGACAAGTTAGAACATTAAAAAGCTGAAAAAATTGTAAGTGAGATTCAATTACAGTGGGGAGAAAAAGTATTTGATACACTGCTGATTTTGAAGGTTTTCCTACTTACAAAGCATGTAGATGTCTGTAATTTTTATCATAGGTACACTTCAACTGTGAGAGACGGAATCTAAAATAAAAATCCAGAAAATCACATTGTATGATTAAATAATTAATTAGCATTTTATTGCATGACAAGCATTTGATACATCAGAAAAGCAGAACTTAATATTTGGTAAAGCAACCTTTGTTTGAAATGACAGAGATCATACGTGTCCTGTAGTTTTTGACCAGGTTTGCACACACTGCAGCAGGGATTTTGGCCCACTTCCACACAGACCTTCTCCAGATCCTTCAGGTTTCGGGGCTGTCTCTGGACAATACGGACTTTCAGCTCCCTCCAAATATTTTCTATTGGCTTCAGGTCTGAAGACTGGCTAGGCCAATCCAGGACCTTGAGATGCTTCTTACGGAGCCACTCCTCAGTTGCCCTGGCTGTGTGTTTCGGGTCATTATCATGCTGGAAGACCCAGCCACAACCCATCTTTAATGCTCTTACTGAGGAAAGGAGGTTGTTGGCCGAGATCTTGGGATACATGGCCCCATCCATCCTCCCCTCAATACGGTGCAGTCGCCCTGTCATCGTGTAGCTCTGCCCTGTCGTCCTGCCTTCCCGTGTACCAACCTGTGCCTGTCTCTGTTTTTTGCCTGTTGTCTGCTCCCTCTGTTACTCCATTAAAGTGCGCGTACCCCGCTTGTTCCATATACTCCTGCTTCCCTGGTGTATTCGTTACAATTACAATTTCACAAAAACTGTTTACTGCGCAGCCTGTTCCACAAGGGGCCCCACAAGCCCAAACTGGTTTTATTAAAAGGTCTTCAGAGCCTTTCCCCCAATGGGGTTATTGTAAATTCAGTTCCACCCTTAGGTTTTTTATGTACGGGATGGCATATCCATCCACTGACGCTCCCTGCCAGGTCCGAGGCTGGTCTATGCTGCTCCGGCCACGATGGAGTCTGAGCTCCCTGAACCACACTTTTGTGGTCCCTGTGCACAGTTAACCTTGGAGTCCCCGGGAACAATCAATGAACGGCGTTAGCCATCCCATCCTCGTCATCAAATTGTCATGGAAATCACTAAATGGGAAAAGGCACAGAAACTGTAGATTCATATTTATAAACCTGGAGCAGTTAACACTCAGCAGAGTCAAGTCAAAAGCTTCCCGTTGAAGATTGAGCTCAGGCCTGTATACATTCAGTACAGCCCACTGTGTCCCCCTCCTATGCATGGTTAGTCTACATGTCTCACCAGAGTCTCTGCGAACTTCAGCTTAGAAAGATAACAAGATGTTTACAGCCCTTGAGAATTTTTGACCAAACTAAAATTCTGTTATATAACTATCTGTTATAGGCACATCCTGTCCAAGTGAGCAGAGCCAAAACACATAATTGCCTTACTAAATGACTGGATTATACTTTGAATAAGCAATAGGATTTCATTGTACTATGGAATAAGAACATTTCCACCAAAGGTTGTATCCCAAATAACTGTAAGAAACCTTGGCATTACTCTCGGCCCTGACCTCTGCTTTGATGAATATATAAAATGCAGTTCTAGAAAAAATTAAGAGACCACTGCATCTTTTTCATTCCTTTCCAAAAAAGTTGAAAAGGAAAGTTTTGAGTGAGAAACAGATGCGTTCAATTTGCAGTTGTCTCTTGATTTTAACCCTTCAGTTCCTCACTCAAAACCTTCCTTTCCAACTTTTTTAGAAAGGAATGAAAAAGGTGCTGTGGTCTTAATTATTTTCAGAACTGTTTCTCAAGAGCTGCTTATTTCCATCTTCGGAACATTGCAAAAATGTGAAACTTTTTATAAAAAACGATGCAGAAAAACTAAACCATGCTTTTGTTATTTGTAGATTAGATTACCGCAATGCCCTTTATTCGATTATCCTGATAAATCAATAAATACACTTAGTAAACTTAAACTTCAATTAGTGCTGAACACGGCTGCTAGAATCTCAACTAGAACAAAAAAATTGAAAATATTACTCCAGTACTAGCCTCTTTTACACTGGCTGCTTGATAGGGTTAGGGCTGTCATTTTAAGGTTGTATTGTTAACCTATAAAGCACTACATGTACTTGCTCCTACTTACCTATCTGAAATGATACATACCTACACATAAACTTAGATCGCAAGATGCAGGCCATAAAGTGTCTACTAAAGACTCATCTCTTCAGCATGGTATATGATTAAGTGCAGTCAGGCCCAGGGGTGTGAAAGTGACCGAAAATACTTATGGACAGATACTGTCCACTTTTGCTGTCTTGCCGGGTGGGCTCTCATTGCCCCTGGGATGCCCTGCCTCCAATGCCAAACGGGGCGGAGTCACTGGCTTGTTGTTTTCTTCCCGTTGCATCCATTGTGCAACTTGGGTTGAACTCTGCTAGCAATACTCAGCCCTAATTTCTGGGTGGCTATGGTTTGTGGGTGTCCCTTCAGTTGATGCTTGGCAATGTGGGTGGATTGACTTCCTGCCTGTCGGGCCCTGTCTGAGGCCGCCCCCGGATAGGGCCACAGTGTCACTGGACCCCCCCCGTCTCAGACCCAAGGTTTTACACTGCTATATTATTGTGCCGGGGTACTAGGATCAGTTCTGCTTCTCCACTCAGTTCTCTTTCTCCACTGTAAATACTTGTAGCTCTTAGAAATGCACTTTCCCTGTCTCTTGCCATGTATAAACTAAGGAGGACATGAGGTTTTGGCCTCCACATCCGGAGTATCAGGCTTGAAAGGCTTGTTGCTGTCCCAGTCCAAATTCCCCCTGGTTGTGTTGTAGATCAAGATGATACCACACGATTCAAGCTGCCCCCCAGGTTGTTCCTTGTCCATCTGGTCATGCTTCTCCGGACTCAGCCTACATTTTATTATTATAACTTATACTCTTAATGTTCACCCGGCACAGCCAGAGGAGGACTGGTCATCCCCCTGAGCCTGGTTCCTCTCTAGGCTTCTTCTCGAATTTTGGCCTTAGGAGTTTTTCCTGGCCACTGAAATACAACACTGTTGTGGTTTGCGCCTTGGGGTTTCAGGCCGGGTGTATTGTAAAAGCTTGTTGTGACAACTGCTGATGTAAAAAGAGCTTTATAAATACATCTGCTTGATTGATTGGTTTAACTTTAATGTCATCTTTGGATGACAGTACGTATAGATGGGTGTAGAATGAATGATTGAATGAGGTATTTTAGTAGTGGTGTCAGTTAAGAAAGTTGTATGTGGTTTAGTGTTGGTATGAAGAGTATGAAGAGATTTAGATCAGATATGCTGATTTTCCCTGCCTAATAGTGTCCAGCTGCAGCCCTTGTCCACACTCCAGCACAGTCGGTGGCGGTAATGCACCATTAACATTGTGTGCCAACCGCCCACAAAACACCATAGAAGAAGTACTGACCCTAAAATCCTAGTAAACGTAAGTAGCAGACTTTGACGTAACTTTAAGAGTCTTTCAGTTACGACTAACAAATACAATGTCCATTTTAATACGCTGACTAACGTTAGGTTAACCTTGTCATATACTTGAAACCAAGGCAATTTTGCTGGGGAATTGTCACCTACGATAGCTAATGTAACTAGCTAGATATTTACACTAGACGTTTACAGTAACTTACTGACAGTAGATATTGAGTGATTCAGAAACACAAATGTAACGCAACTGTCCCCACACTCAGCATTTTCACTGGTAATTGTACAATACTACGCGGTACACGCCTGGACATTAAAACATCAGTGGTTGGCTAGAAAGCTAACGCTACTGTACCTAATAGGCCGGTGATGTAGCTAGCTATTATAAGAGCTTGGATATTTAGAACTAGATACAGTACTAGCAAGCTGACCTTTTGTGTACTATGGTCATTAGCAGTGTTTACAGAAAGGAAATGTGTGCTCCCTTTTATACGGTATAGATATGATATACTGTTTGTGCGAATAAAGCTTACGTAGGTTTATTTTTCTTCTGGACTATATGTCATTTTGCAGCTACAGCTTGGGTGGATAAAGACCTCAGGAGAGCGACATCAAGAAAATCTGCCGTCATGGGTGCTTTTTTTTCCCGATGGAAGGTACTGTAACTAACACACGTTGAATGTTGTTTCACAAGTCCGTAACACTACGTTGAGTATTTACCAGATAACTATCTACATTTGTAGTTGAGACAGTTTGAATGCTATCAAAAACTACTGTGATCCCAACACTAAACTAAAATGTTGTACTGTCTGCCTAGTTTCAGAATGAAAGAGACATTGTTTTCCAAGTTGTGTGTGCTGCATGCATCCTGACGTGTGTTGAAGTAGCTGTTTAAATCTCCTTAAATTACAGATGTCTCACGCCTTTCAGCCAAATACCTATGTTTTAAGCACATCTAGACATTTGTTTCGAGGAATTCCTCTCTTTTAAGTACATTCTATCTTAACTTACAACAGGTTAAACCAACTACAGTGGAACTTTTAGAAGGCATTGACAAGGTAAGTGGTGGGTTAATGTTACTTTTAGAGGGATAGAATGTTTGTTTTACGCATGCTTGGTTTAAAATCTGAACAACTCACCTGTAATGGATTCGATCCAGTTGAAGAGCAGGTCTGGTGAAGAGTACATTTTTGGTGCTAGCCTATGATATAGTGGTGCGGATTGGATTATGTTTGGCTCATATCTGATATATTTGTGGGAAATTTGTGTTTATTAACAGCTGATTAAGCCTTAACCTCAACAATGTGTTCTTGATGCATCCCTCAGCGATTGTCAGTGTGAATATGATGTTCCTTCGCTCAAACATTTTTCATATTTTTTATGGACCCCACTACTCAAATGGCATATGTACATGACAAAATTCTATTTAATTTTAAAACATAATTTAGTAGTTCCCCAGTACAGTACTTTGGCTTATGTTGAAGACGAGTACAATATGTCTCTTCAGAAAGCCTCCTCCTGAACATTTTTTGAATTATCTGTTTTGAAATGTGTTATTCTATCTTCTAATAAGCTTTAGTTTGGAAAACATCTAGGCTTAATTTATAAAGGAATTTAAGCATTGGCTTATTTATCTCACATCATAAGTACAAGTACACGCAGCAATGGAACCACACATTAAACAACTAACAGAAACTACATTATGGCGAACTAAGATAGCTGGCTAATTATGGATTGTAATTTACATGTTGTATTTGCACCAGAGAATGTTAACCTGAGTAAAGGGAAGAATTAGAAGTTGTCCGCTTTTGTATGTCTGCGGGGATGATGGAAAGGATAGCGGTTTCAACTAAGTGTTTGGCTGGTAAGAATATTATGTATATCGCAGATCACTAATGTCACTAATGATATAAAGAAACTTAGTAACCTACGCCTATACTAAAACAAAGGCCAGAATTGCATTTCAAAACACTGCTTTTTGAAAACAGAACAGTGTGTCGTAGCCCTTGTTTCAATCGTGCAATCACTTGTCAGATGGTGTTGAATACCGTTACAAATACCCCCTAAAGATGAAATGATGAAGGTGTTAGAGGCTTTTTACATGTGCTCTATGTTTTATGTATCAGATGGACTTGAAAGAAGAGTAGTATGACCTTTTAACCTCTGCCTTCTGGATTTCTGTGGTGTTTATTGGTTTGGGACTGGGTAAAGTGCACATGGGACTCTCTGCACTTACCAGAGTGCATAGCAGTGTTGCTCCCCAAAGGCATTTTAGGATCGTATCACTTTTTGAATGTTAGCCAGCTCTGGCCTATATGTCTTCTGCATGAATGTGATCCTAGGCACAATTGTAGCTAGCTTTCACCTCCTTATCTGCTACCATTGTAATTTCCTAGATTTGGTCTTAACAAACCTTTCCAAAGCATTTCAGAATTCTTATAATCAAACAATTATTGTAAAGTGTCCTCAATGATATTTAAAAAAATGTGTAATGACATTTAGCTGTCTTTTCAGGATATTAAGGACCTTGAAGAATTTAGAGCAAAGAATCAGAGACTGCAGAAGTTGTGGGTGGGAAGACTTCTTCTGTATTCATCGGTGCTTTATCTTATTACCTGCATCTGTGTTTACTTCTGGTATTTCCCTGAACAATGGACTGGACGCATCGTGATGACTCTGCCCTTATTTTTATTTCCTATATTGTAAGTATTGCCTGCTATGTCCTCTGCTACCCATAACCTTGGAGGAGCCTGGGATTCTTTAAAAACTGCCAAGCACTACCTTTTCCCTGGTGGAATGATTAGGCTGAAATAACATAACCACACAAGTTCATAGATTTGTATTGTAGTCAGTAACAATTTGGACTGTAACAAGTTATTTGTTTGGCTCCGTGTTCCAACACTTTGAAATGAAATGAAACAATGACCGAGGATAAAATTGCAGCGTTATTTTGAGGGTATTTATACCCATAAAATGTGTATCGTGTAGGAATTGCTGCAATTTTTATAAATACAGTAACCATCAAATGTTTGGGCACACCTACTCCTTCAAAGATGTTTTTAGTTTTACTATATTTCACATTGTAGAATAATAGTGAAGACATCAAAACTATTAAATAACATACATGGAATCATTTAGTGACTAATAAAGTATAATAAACAAATCAAAATACATTTTAGATTTTAGGTTTTTCAAAGTAGCCACACTTTGCTTTTATGACAGTTTTGTCCCTTCTTTGCATTCTCAGCTTCATGAGGTTGTCACCTGGAATGCTTTTCCAAAGAATCTACAACAATATGAAACTGTTGTATGTATTTTGATTCCCTCTTTGTTATTTCATAGTTTGATGCCTTCACTATTACTCTGAAATAGTAAAACTTAAAAAATACCCTTGAATGAGTGGCCCTGGCCCCTCAGCGAAGATGTTTATTGATAGTTTAGAGGTATTTCATGGCATTTAGTCAAGAAGATGCCAAGCATCAAAAAATAAAATTCTTATAAAATCCCCCAAACACTAGTTTGTAATAATAGTATAAATCAGAGATATATAACTTTACAAGGTTCAGAACCTGCTGGTTGGCAGTTCTACCTCATCATTAATTGCACCCACCTGGTGTCTCAAGTCCCTGATCAGTGGGTTGCAGTGAAAAATGCCATTGTACTGGCTTTAGGGTCCAGAGGTGCCTTTGGATGGTATAAATCAATAATTTATCTGTTTGGTTTTATTTGTGTATCTAATGCGAATGTTCATTTTCAATACGTAGGTCTATAATGCTCATCTTATCAAATTGACCCACCAAGTTAAAATTACACAACACAGTCTTTTAAAATGACTAGTATTATTTTTGGTTACATTGATAGGAATTCACTAATTTCTTTTATTATAAAATGTGATGCTCTTTGTGAATTGCTTTTATTTTGACTTATTATTCAACAATGGAAACCAGTTTCTGCTGCATTCTAATATTTCTGATTACTTTTCACAGAGTTTGGTTCATGAGGAAACTGCTGATATTTCTTTTTTCAAAGCGAACAGAAAGAAACAGTAAGGCTTATATTTTTTTTACATTTAGTTTAGCTTTTCATGTATTGAATTGCAAATATATTACATTATATATGTTTTGAAGCAGGATTTTCTCTTGAAATGTATGTGTATTAAAAATAGTTTAATGACTAAATCATGCATCTTGTTGCTTGTTTCAGATGACAAGTTAGAAGATTTAAAAGCTGAAAAAAGAAAAATTGTAAGTGAGATTCAATTACATAATGCCTTCCTATTATTTAAAACCTTTCAAGGCGGCATCTATGTGAGGAAAAATATCAATTTGTGTTTTGATTAATTTGATTTTGGGTTGTGGTTTGCAACACTCATTGATCCTGAACGACTGATATAATTACCCTGGCTTCTCTTTAAACATCCAGATGTCTGCTCTAACGCACATGATCTAACCTTGAACACATTGGGCCGGTTTCTCTAACACAGATTAATCTTGGTCTGTGACTAAAAACAAGCTCAATGGAGTTTTCTGTTGATTAACTTGATTTTGTCCATATCTGCGACACTGGCCCATTATGATGTAAATTGTGCTTATCTCTGAATAATACACTCAATTCAGCATGACAACGCTCAGCTTCTACATACTTTGCTCCACTTCCTGATGGACAAATCGGAATGATGTTTTTATATCAGCCAAAGCATTGGTGTAGAAGGTGAATTGTGGCTGCTAAGTATGACAAACGTCGCCTCATACCCCCCCGTTCTACAGCTGGAGGAGGTGATGGAGACAGAAACCTACAAAAATGCAAAGTCAATCCTGGAGAGGTTTGATCCCGAAGCAAAAAAGAAACCGGCAAGTAACTGTTTTGAAACCAAGCATTGACTTAATGTCATAATTATTTCAACTTTTAATATTCTAAATGTTTTGTTGATAAGGAAATGGAGTCCACGCCAGTCAGACCAGGCCAGATGACTCCTAGACCAGGCCAAGGTAAAGACATCCGCTGTACACTACTTGTGATCTTTTATGACTGACTCAAACCGATAATGTCATAAATTAATGGAACAACTTCCGTTTGATTGTTACTTGCGTTTTGTAAAATGTATTTACCTTCACAGGTGTGAGCCTGAGCTAGTCTTGTACAGTTAATCAGTAGATCATTCACAGGCTTCAATTTCATTACCATTAGCAAGTGAGAAAATCAGGAGATCATAGGTTACTGAAAGCTCATAGGTCTATGTTTAATCATTGGCCCTTGACAACTTCAGTTGAATATATTTGAACAGGTGGTCCATCAACTGGAATGTTGCCAGTTTGAAATCTTGGCCAGGTGGTAAACATCTGCCAGCATGTGAGCTGGGATTCTCTTGCACTCAAAACCAGTTTGATGCAATTGTCAAATCGAGAGCAGGGAAGCAGTAGGGTTCAGACATTGTGGAAAGATTTAAATGCCAATTCTTTTATGCTATTTCCATCCTGAGTTGCCTTAAGAATGGCAAAATAAATTATCTGTACTTTTACCCGGAACCATATTGCTGTTGATATGCAGATACATACAGTGCTGTGTTTTTAGTGCTGAGGCCAATTTTTGTAGTGTTCCCCATTTAAGAATCCTTTAATTTCCCCATCGTTTGCACTGCTCTTATACATATACTATATATAGATAGATAGATAGATAGATAGATCATAATTGTGTGTGTGTGTGTGTGTTGTGATTCTGTATAATCCAGAGCCAAATTCCTCGTATGTGTACACATACCTGGCGAATAAAGCTGATTCTGATTAAGAACGCCTTTTCATCATGTCATTCATCTTTAGAACTTCGTCAACGTAATGTAGCCATGAAGCCTGTCATGACTCCAACTCCTGGCGTCTGCCCCCCCATGGACGCTGGAGTCACACCAACTGGCCCCCTCCTGCACTCTGCCCCAGGAGGACCCCCGGATCGAGGCCTGTCTGCCACGGTTTCCCAGCAAACCATGAGGAGAACTCCTATAGTCCCCTGCAGCCCTATTCCTGGAATGGGTGAGTGGAATGGCTCTCTAATTGGATAGTCACTGAAATGTAGGCTTCTCAAGCCTCTTACTGTGGAGAATATTATTGCTAGCCTGAGTTTCCTGGAGTGGCTCTGTAAAGTGAAGTCAAGGCAATTTTAGTGCACCTTTCAGCCTCTGTTATTGAAATGGGGATTGTGTCTGATTTAGGTCTTATTTGGTATTTTTGTGTTTACGTATTGGACAGTTTGCTACCGGGATCAATCTGTTTTGGTACAATTATCAATCTTTCCTCTACTCAACGAGGTGAGGTTAACAGTTTACATTTGGTCCCTGTGTGTATTTGTGGGATATACCACCTGCTCTGTTTGGGTCAAATGTAGTCTGTTCTTTTTGGTATTTGACCATATCACTGGGCCATAGTCCACGTGTGATAAATCTTGTTTGGCCCACTGGGATGTCATGAAAGAAGAGCAGCATTTTGTCTCACAGACATACACCATGGTGTGACCCACAAGTTTTGTTTCCCCAACTTGTAAATTTTCCACATAATTAAATAACAGATCTAGATAACATTTAGAGTTTAGTGAGATGTTTGTCCCTAATAGTTTTTTTTTGTAGTTAATATGCTAGGATTTAAAATGGCATTGTTTAGAATCCCGCATTTAGCCTTTACATGACTGGATTTAGATAATAACACTACTTGTCAATTCCTTTACTATACAGAACTGTAAAAGTATTAGCTAGTCCCATGTGGTTTAAGGTGGGGGGGTGGTACTTTAAATAACTAAAGCGAGAATGAGGAGACTACAAGATGGACTGAGGAATATCTTGCACACTAGTAATCTTTTCAAAGAAATATTTTGAACATTAGCTGAAAACATTAACTGCCCCTTTTTAATACTAGGTATGCACCCCCCAGGCCCACCCATGGCCAGACCCGTCCTACCACGTGAGAGAGGGGCTGTAGACCGGGTCATCGAATACCTTGTGGGAGATGGCCCCCAGAACAGGTCTGTACTTCAATGCAGTCTCCTTGTTTTTAAATTAGCATTCATTGTGTAGTGCTTCAGTAATGAGATGATACTATAAATGCCTACTCTGTGCAGAGGATGACAGGATGTATTTGGCATGTCGCTTCTGATCTTTGATGACAGTAATTACAGACTGTAATTCACTCTTCTTCATAATGCAAACAAGTTTGTCACCTGCCATGTCAGACTGCTCTGAAATCGTTTCTGAATTCAGAAACAGAAAGTTTTAGCGGTCCAAAAACATTTGTTAAAGTTGAGTTGGAACCATGAGAAATTGAGCTAATGGATTTCTCCATAGTAGAGAATTGCAACAACTCTACAGCAGGTGTTGAAAAGGCAAATACCAAATCTAGGCCATTCGGCTTCTTTTCATGTTATTTGCTCAACCAGGATTGAACACTGGAATTCGTAAGGACCACAGAAAATAATTCTCAACAACCATGTTTAAGCAGCCTTGATTTTCACTTGAATCTCTGCACTCTGATTTGATTACCAATTGTACCACCCTCTGCTGGACCCCTGGGGTAATCAGTACAGCACCATTTTCAGTAGTGAACGCTTCATCCACATGGGCCGGATTGCTACCAGTTTGAATTCCACTGACTTAACCATTTAAGTGACAAGTAGTAAACTGCATAATGACAGAGCTGTGGGATAGAAATATAAAGTCAGAACCCTTTAAGGCGGGTAAGGTAGAGATCAAAATACTTTTTAACACATACACAGTTTATTGATATTTGCAAACAGAGACAGAAAGACACCAGCTCACATGACCATGGTCTCACAGCCTAGTCTTGTTCCTTTGATTAGCTCTATTAACATCTTGTGTTTTCTTACTGTGTGAATACATGGACTCAGTACCTTTACAATGGTATAATTACTCAATACATCAGCTCAGTAAATTTCTACAATAGCTGGCCCAGGCTTTCCAGTGTTATCCTCTGAGGTTGCTGGGATTGACCAATGTGTGTTACTTTTAGAACTAATGGCAAAAAGTATGGCAAATATATAGTCTCTCAACAACGCAGCATCAGAAGGTTTATCTCGTCACTCAATGTTGTTTATGCTCTTTTATCCACAGGTATGCCCTTATATGCCAGCAGTGCTTCTCTCATAATGGCATGGCATTGAAGGAGGAATTTGAATATGTTGGTAAGAAACACTGCTTGTTGACTGTACCATTATTACGCTGTATTTACTTTGCCTTCCAGGGTTTATGTCGGCATGGATAAGTATTTTAAAATATGCTGGTGAACCCAATTTTTTAACCAAAGTAACTCAAACAGTGACCCAAAAATAAGGGTAACAATTAAGCAGATGTATTTATGCATAAATAGTTGGTCAGTTGTTGAAGCATGCTTTTGAAGCGATTGTATTTATTTTTTATGCGTTTAGCTTTCAGGTGTGCTTACTGTTATGTCCTAAACCCTGCGAGGAAGACACGACCACAAGCTCCACAACTCCCAGAATTTAGTTTTGAGAGGAGGGTGCGCTCCGAATCGCCTGCCACAAGACCTTTAGCAACATTGGTTGCTACTGATGACAGTGCACCCCCTTCTGCAGGTACAGTATACTAACTGTTACCTTTGAAAGTGTGTTAATAGAAATGTCCAAATCCAAGGGTCTAAAGAGCAGAAAGTTGAGAGGACCCAAATACATTGATATCAAAGTTCTATTTACTTTAACTGTTCTTTAAGTAGGCATGCTGTCAGTTGGTACGTTTTGTTGCTATATTCAATTAAGTTGCCATATTATCTTTTTGTAAATTTCTTTTAATCTAACATTTACCATTGCTTTCTACTTTGTCTTTTAATAGCTGGTCAAAGTAAAGGCAGTGGTCCCATTCATGATGCTGCCAAGGGCCCCACTGTACCTTTAGCTACTGCTTGGAGTTCAGTGCACAGTTTTGCCATCGTTCACAATCTCCACCAGCGTCCCGTCACAAGACAGCCTGGTGCTTTGGAGCCTGTTAAAAATAAGATGCTTAGTCTAACCAATCAAATACCATGATTTAAAGGCTACTTAAATTATTTGGCTTGTCGTTGAATTTGGGACCCACAATTACACTGTATCACAATCTTTAATGATTAAGCAGCTACTAATCATAGTTCAGATCGATTTTAGTTTTAATTGAACAAAAAATGTTGCCTTTCTGTCTGATCTAGCAAGCCATGATGTCATGATCATTAATTGAAATTACAGTTAAAGATCTGTTTTAGTGAACCTGGCCCATCCACTTAAGAAATGGAAACAAAGAATCTGCAAACAGTGTTTTATTTCCCTGGACTATTATGTGTGGCACTGCAGCAGTGAATGTACTACACTTATTGTTATTTACATTGCTGGATCCTCATCTTCTCCTTTTCAAACAAAAAACTAAAACCATAACTAGTTTGTCCAGGGTGTTCTGTGGTTTTATCCATCACAGGTCTCTAACTTATTGCTGATTCCAAATGTTTTATTATGTTCTTGTGATTAATTTTGTTCCGGAGTATTTTTTATTTTTCACACAAAGTGGTCATTCTGAGACCTAAGTCTTGTATATCTGTGCATAGTTTTTCAGCAAATGTCCACAAAGAATTACATAAAACCTTAAAAGGGTAATTTATCAAACATTTTATTTGCTGGTTTGGCACAGAAATCTTAAGGTTCTGTGCAAAATATTCCATGAGGGGTCTAGACTACAGCAGTTATAACTGAACTGAACAAAATTATAAATGCAACACTTATGTTTTTGCCCCATTTATCATAAGCTGACCTCAAAGATCTAAGACTTTCTCTATGTAAACAAAAGGCCTATTTCTCTCAAATAAATCTGTGTTAGTGAGCACTTATCCTTTGCTGAGAATCCATCCATCTCACAGGTGTGGCATATCCAGATGCTGATCAGACAGCATGAGTATTGCACAGGTGTGCCTTAGACTGGCCACAATAAAAGGCCACTTGAAAATGTGCAGTTTCTCTGTATTAGTGGGGTCCGGGGGGGTCTGAAAACCAGTCAGTATCTGGTGTGTTCACCATTTGCCTCACGATTTGCAACACATCTCCTTCGCATAGAGTTGATCGGGTTGTTGATTGTTGCCTGTGGAATGTTGGTCCACTCCTCTTCAATGGCTCTGCGAAGTTTCTGGATATTGGTAGGACCTGGAACACGCTGTCATATACACCGATCCAGAGCATCCTAAACATGCTCAATGGGTGACATATCTGGTGAGTATGCTGCCTATGCACGAATTGGGATGTTTTCAGCGTCCAGGAATTGTACACAGATCCTTACAACATGGAGCCATGCATTATCATTCTGCAACATGAGGTGATGGTCGTGGATAAATGGCACAACAATGGGCCTCAGGATCTCGTCACGGTATCTATGTGCATTCAAAATGCCATCAATAAAAGGCACCTGTGTTTGTTGTCCATAACACACGCCAGCCCATACCATAACCCCACCGCCACCATGGGCAACTCGATCCACAACGTTGACATCAGAAAACCGCTCTTCCACACAACACCATTCATGATGTCTGCCATCTGCCCTGTATAGAGAACCAGGATTTATCCGTGAAGAGAACACCTTTCCAAAGTGCCAGGCTCCTCGAATGTGAGCTTTTGCCCACTCATGTCGGTTACTACGATGAAGTGCAGTCAGGTCAAGATCCCGATGAGGACGATAAAAATGCAGATGAGATTTCATGAGACGGTTCCTGACAGTTTGTGCAGAAATTCTTTGGTTATGCAAACGGATTATAGCAACACGGACAGCTGCTGCAGGTCTCAGACGATCTTGGAGGTTAAGATGCTGGATGTGGAGGTCCTGGGCTGGTGTGGTTACACGTGGTCTGCAGTTGTGAAGCCAGCTGGATGTACTGTCAAATTCTCTGAAATGCCTTTGGAGATGGCCTATGGTAGAGAAATGAACATTAACTTCACAGGCAACAGCTCTGGTGGTCATCCTGCAGTCAGCATGCCAATTGCACGCTCCCTCAACCTGCAACAACTGTGTCATTGTAATGTGATGGAAATGCACATTTTCGAGTGGCCTTTTATTGTGGCCAACCTAAGGCACACCTGTGCAATACTCATGCTGTCTGATCAGTATCTTGATGTGCTACACCTGTGAGGTGGATGGATTATTTTAGCAAAGGAGAAGTGCTCACTAACACAGATTAAGACACATTTGTGAACTATATTTGAGAGAAATAGGCCTTTTGTATACATAGAACATTTCTTTGGTCTTTGAGTTCTGCTTATCATGAATGGGGGCAAAAACAAAAGTGTTGCGTTTATAATTTTGTTCAGTGTAATTGTGAATAAGCCCACAGTGTCTGTCGGACTAACCGGCCTTAATTGCTTGATTTTCCAGTTTATTTAGAGGTATGATAGTTTTCTAAGTTTTTCAGTATATATAAACAACAACACTCTTTAAAGCAAGAGGCCCAGCTGTCGGATGTGTAAAGAAGACAATGTGTACAACAGTTTGCACCTGTAATTAGGTGCAAACCTATGTTAGACTGCTTCTAGAGGTTCATGGACGAATGCTGAAGCATGCATATATAGCACATTACAATCTTTTACTGACTATAGGGTCTTGAACAATTACATTTCTATGCCAAGAAGACAGAAACTGTTTGTTTCTGTAAGATAAACCAATTTGAATCCTTAACTTAAACTCAGTTATGTGTTTTTTGAAAGACAGGTTTATCTAACCAAATCCCAAGGTATTTGTAGGAGAAATCATATTTTATAACTGAACCGTCAAGGCTAAATAATGTTGAGATCATCGAAATGTTGATTTTGGAACTTAAAGAATAGTACATATTTTGTTTTGTATTTAGGTACAAATTAAGATCCATAAGGGAATTTTGTATGGTTGGGAATTTGTTCAAATGCTTCAGGAAGAGACGTGTGGAAGCACCACACAGTAGTGTGTAATCAGCATGAAAATAAAAATAGCAGTTTTTCAGTTATGTAATTATTAATGTAGCTACTAACACAAGTTGTCAAATTCTTCTTTCAGTTTCTGTCTAATTGGTGTTTCTATTTTCTGGTTGCAGATGAGTTAGAGCTGGAGGCCCCTGCTGATAAAATATTGGAGCTGCAAGTTGATGGATCACAGTCTATAGAGGAGGCCTCAGAACTCCAGGTAGAGAACCCAGGGGTGACAGAGGCAGCACATGCAGAGGTTCCTGAGAAACCAGAAGTTGTCCCAAAGTTGGAAACAGAGTAGGAAACAAGTGCCTACTGTATAGCTGCTTACGTTGTACTGTTTGTTTAGTATATTTCTAGGACATTTCAGAATATCTGATGTCGATTAAATTCAAACCAATAATTTAAGTTTAATTTGGTGTTATCTACAGTGATGGTTCCCCTTAATATCAAAATGATATGTATATGTATTATCTATGATTGCTTGACAGTTACATTCACGTCAATATTAAATATGTTTACCTTTTCTCTTAAATCTGTACGTGTGGGGTGAGATCAACAAAATAGCACCCGATGATAAAACTGAATTGCCAAATTAACTTTTCGTGTAAACGGATACATTTACCCAAATGTGCTGGTAGTCTGTCTTTCCAAACGTGCACTGAATGTTTTTATTTATTAGGCTTTTCAGTAAATAGTTACACAGTTTATTTATATACAGCAGTGCTGTTGTGCCTTGCTATGGACATTTTCACTGTTGCTTCTGCCTGTAGGCCTGGTAACTTTTGTTTACATCTTGAGAGTGAAACAGTTTTTTCTAGATACTATTTATTCTGGCCAAGAAGCAGTTCCAAAAAACAAGCATTTTACGCCTGTTAAGTCATGAAATGGAAAATGGGATATTGTGTTAATGCCTTTTGTTAGTATGTACATGGCATGCCAAATAAAGTTTTAAAATCAAAAAGTGTCTTCTCGATTAAATCCTAAGATTTGTTAAACTGCTTAATATCACTCAATGGTATGTTCATTTATAGTAAACTAGAGTCTGCAAGGAGCAGACTTGTTTTTCTGTACTTTTTTCTGAAGTTGTAACTTTAAAAGTGTCTCCAGCGTGGATCAGCGCATATGCATAGAAACCCAGGCATGTTACTGCTACATCACAGGCTTAGCACCAATAGTGAAAAGAGCAACTGGAAAGGTCTTTGGCAGATGACATAGGTAAATAAACCACAAAATAGTTGTTTGGTGTAGCCATTTTGTATTTCTGCTGGTGAGGCGAGGTTTGTGGGTGAGAAATTATACTTTCTATTATAAGTCAAACTTGCATTATTGCATTATATGCAAAATTGCATTATTTTAAATGCATAACTGTAGAAAAAGTGAAGGCAACAGGAAGAGGTATAAGATACACTAACACTTATGTCGTTTTTTTCCCTGGGTGTTATTTCCTAATTGCTTAGGCCTCAAAAGTATAGAAAATTATGTTGATTGCCCACAAACTTTGCTTCTGTGACCAGGACAGTGATATTTTCAAATGTACCTATTTTCCAGACTATTCCAGATATATTCAGTACTGAGTAACTTCTAGAACTTTCCAGTAATGTGAATAGTAGTATAAATACAAGGGCCTTAAGACCACCCCTTCAATTTAGTTCCAGCTGCCTATGTGGGTACATTGTTGGGTCCGGCAATAATTGGACACTGACACAAGTTTTGTTATTTTGGCAAAATGCATTTAAGTTACAGTTAAATAATGAATATGAGCCTAAAGTGCAGTCTCTCAGCTTTAATTTGAGGGTATTCATCCAAATTGGAGGGAGGGTTTAGGAATTAAAGCTCTTAAATAAAGCCCTGGAAAAAATTACGAGACCACTGCACCTTTTCCCATTCTTTTCCAAAACATTTGAAAAGGAAAGTTTTGAGTGAGGAACAGAAGCAGTCAATTTGCAGTGGTCTCTTAGTAAAAACCCATCTATTCCTCACTCAAAACTTTCTTTTTTGACTTTTTGGGAAAGGAAAGAAAAAGGTGCAGTGGTCTGTTATTTTTTTCCCGAGCTGTATGTACCCACCTCTTTTTTAAGGGACCAAATGTAATTGGACAATTGAGTCAAAAGCTGTTTCATGGATAAATGTGGGCTATTCCTCTGTTACTACTTTATCAATTAAGCAGGTAGAAGTTAAGGAGTTGCTTCCAGGTGTAGCATTCGCATTTGGAAGCTGTTGCTGTGAACCCACAACATGTGGTTAAGGGATCAGTGTCAGTGAAACAGGCCATCCTTAGGCTGCAAAAACATTTTTATTTGAGAGATAGCAGGTTCATTAGGAATGTTCTGAGAAAAAAAAAATGCACTGGCGAGCTCTGCAACACAAATGGGCCTGGATGTCCACGAAAGAAAACAGTGGTAAATGATCGTAGGATCCTTTCCCTGGTAAAGAAAAAAAACCTTCACAACATCCAGCCAAGTGAAGAACTCCAGGAGGTAGGCATATCATTATTCAAGTCTACCATAAAGAGAAGACTACGAGAGAAAATACAGAGGGTTCACCAGAAGGTACAAACCATTAAAAAAACTCAAGAATAGAAAGGCCAGATTAGACTTTGCCCAAAAATATCTAAGCCAGCTTAGTTCTGTAACAGCATTCTTTGGACAGTTGAAACTAAGATCAACCTGTACCAGAATGATGGGAAGAGAAAAGTATGGAAAAGGTTGGAACGGCTCATGATCCAAAGCATACCACATCTGTAAAACATGGTGAAGGCAATATGATGGCCATGCATGGCTTCCAATGGCACTGGGTCAAATGGTGTTTATTGATGATGTTACAGTAGTCTGATGAATTCTGAAGTGTATGGGGATATATAGGATATATTTTCCCCCTTAGATTAAGCCAAATTCTGTGAAGTTGATTGGACAACGCTTAATTTTACAGATGGACAGAGACCCAAAACATACTGCGAAAGCAACCCAGGAGTTTTTTAAAGCAACAAGATCCTCCATGTGGTGGCGTACAGAACCAAAATTATGAAACTTGTGTCAGTGTCCAAATATTTCCGGACCTAACTGTATGATGAGTACAGCTAAGAGGTCATAGGTGACCTCAAAATTACATTCCTGATTGGTCTCCTAGGCAGTTTTACCAGGTTTCCCTGCTACCACAGGCAGGACTGGCCACAGAGCAGAGTTCTCTATGGGGAGGAACAATGTCAAGTGGGAGCCACTGGTGGACCCCTGGAAGGGGCTGATTCCATCACTGCACATAAAATGGGCCTTATGAACTCTAGATAAGGAGTCAGCTGCCATTAAATACCTTCAAGACTTCTTCCCTATGCTGTCTGAGACTATAAGCTTGAAGCCAGTGTCTTCATTGGACCACAGATAAAGAAGATCCTGGAGTGCAATTAATTCCCCAAGAAGCTCACGTGAAGTACCACCTGAAGAAACTGCCGGTACTCAAATTAGAGTAAAAGAGTACTTGAGTTCTAGTTACATATTTTGTTCAAGACATTGATGGCACAGTAACAACAAGAAACATTTTTTTTAAGAAAGTACAAATCCAAACTCAATTTTTAATGTTTTAATAGGCATTTGTTTTCCAGTCAGCCTAGTCATGCAGAATAGAAAACAAAATAAATAGCTAAATTAAATAATAGTGTATTTCTATTGTTAATCTGTGTTGCAAATACGATTCTTGCAAATAAAGACCACCATACATGTTACTGGTAAAAGAAAAATATTTACCATGTGGAGTAATGCTCAGTACATCTTGTCTCTTAAACCTTTGTTGTTATTAAGTCAGGTCTTGGGTGGAATGACTGACTGCATAGCAATTAAGCCACCAGGGTAACAGCAGTCGCTTTCAACTAAAATCTAGCTAGCTAGACTGGGTATCTTGCTAGCTAAAGTGCATTAATAAATAATACAATTTTAGTCAAGCCAGTGAACCTCTAATACCAATACTAAAAAGCTGTATTGTTTATTTTTATTTTGCAGAGGTATTACGAGTTTTTAAAGCAGTGTTGGTTGCGTCTTTGGGAATAAAAATACAAAATGTCATGTTGTGTTGCCTATTTAAAATTTTAATCGAAACATGTAGAACTGTGGCCAGGGATTGGAATTTTCCTCATCAACGTCATCCAACTGACAACTTTACATCTCGATGTCTCTCATTTAATTAGCCTCAATCCCGAAACAAACGATCAACATTTTTTACCAATGACTGATGACAAACTTGTTACAAAAGAATAGGTGAAACATAACGGAGTAAAGTATGATTTATAAAAAAATACTTGAGTAAGAGTAAATAGTACAGCCGTCAGAAAGTAACTAGAAAAGTACACGTTCCTCTGAAACAGTACTCTTTTACTCGTTCGTTTACTACCCACCCGTTAACAGTAACTGTAATCTCGAAAAACGACTCTCTTCTACATCATTTGTAGTCAATTTTTATTACTTTTGTATAAATACATGTTCATTTGGATTAATATATATTTTTTCTGAATTTATGTGAATGAAAACACAAATTGCCCCGTATTCTCATTGGAAATAACTACATTTCATATTATCACTGTCCTGGTCACAAAAGCAAGTTTGCATAGAATAATAGCCTATTTCTATACTTTTTAAACATAGAAAATTAGAAAATAACACTACCCAGGAACAAAAATTGTGTTACAAAGTGATATTTGCAATATAGCCAGACCAAAAGTTGTCTACCCATCCACACAACTGAGGGACTTTAATGAAGAATGCTTTAAAGTACAATAAATAGGCTGGCTCCTAGTCGGATTGTGCCTTGAAGGTTAAGAGCAAAATCTCACAGCCAGTATATTGCAAATAGTAATTCATGCCTTCTAGTCTTGGTAAAAACTGAGCTCCAGTGTTCTGTTCAAGTTAGCTTGTAACAGTACCTGGAAAGGATGGCTTTACGGTAATGTATTCAAGAACTAGGGTCTTAAACATTTTCTTTTTTGGGGACCCCCACCCAAGCCATTAGTTAATCCAGGGAAGGCCATTGTATGTGGTCTTATGTAGCTCACTTGGTGTGATTCACATGACGGGCCAACATTGAAATGTGGGCACTCAGTACTGTAAGTTGCTTGGGATAAGAGCAGCAAGCAATCAGGGTCAAATAAGTAGCTCCACCTATTTTGCCAATTACCAAACCACCAAAGGGACACCATCCCATCAGTAACACAGGTCCGAGTACAACCCAGAGTCCACTCCCATTGCATGGGTGTTGAGGAGAGCAGGGGTAAGCACCAGTAAGCCTATATTATAACTTGGAATAATATCAAGGGGCCACAGATTAATTGATAATGAAGTACATGAAAAGTAAACTAGATCTGATGCTAGTTCACGTATATCTGGGCAATTAAAAAATATTGAACAACATACCGGTTTGCTCACTTCTCCCAGGATTTAGCATGTTCGCTGCTGTGTAATTAAACGTGTGAACCCTTTGAACACTATATGTTTTTTGGATGTTTTCACTACTTTGATATTTCTGTAATAGGTATCATCAAGTGTTTTATGGCTCAAACATCAGCACACTCTCAGCTACACTTAGAAAGACACCACAACAGCCTTCACAGACCCTGAAATTACTGTTATATGGGTGAACATGCAAAAAAATAAAGTATATTTCATGTTTTGTTTCCAGCATAGATGTTGTTGGTTCCAATACTAACTTTACAATACATTTTAAGTCAAACAAAACATTGTATTTTTGTAAATTTAATAATACATATTTTTTCCTGTTTTCGAAATTCATCCAAGGGCAGCAAAAAGAGCGGGTGGGGGCCGCCAGATGCCCATGCCTGGTCAAGATCCTTGGTTTGATGGTTAACAGATTAATTTACTCTGTCATTGTTGGGTTGGTTGAGGGAGTTGGGAAAAGCATACAAAAATGTTTGGGGTCTTAGAGAATTTAAATTAAAAGTCCTTGGTTGAGGTATATGTGAGTTAGTTGTTGTGACAGTGAACGTTGTAAATTCCAGGATTATGAAGCAAAAAAGTTGAATACATAATATATATTAAATAGGATCAAACTATATCTAAGGTAAGATTGTGGAAAAGTGTAGGTCCCCAAATAAGTTGGACAAAGCCAAAGAGTAAATTATGGTTACAAAGTCTGCTGGATCTCTCTATGTAAATATTGAAAGAAATGTTTTATATATGAATAATTGCTAAACTTGGCTTCTAGAATCCTAACTAGAACAAAACAATTGAAGACCTTACTCCAGTACTATCATCTTTAAGCTGGCTGCCTGTTAGGGCTCCTACATACCTTACTGAAATGCCTTCTAATTGTGAATATAATTTCTAAACAAACAGCAGGAGGCAGGGCTTTCTATCATAGAGCTCCACTACTGTGGAATGATTTGCCAATTAAGGTTAGAAATGCAAACTCAGTGCAAGCTTTCAAGTGTCTACTAAAGACTCATCTCTTCAGCCTGGTCTATGATTAAGTGTAGTCTGGCCCAGCAGTGTGAATATGAACGAAAAGGCTTGAAATTGTCCACTCTTGCTGTCTTGCCAGATGGGCTCTCATCACCACTGGGATGCCCTCTCTCCTGTGCCATTTTGCGCCCATTGTGTAGCTTGGGTTTAGCTCTGCTGGCAATACTCTGACCTCATTTCAGAGTGGTTGCGTTGGGTGGGTGTCTCTTTGGTTGATGCTTGGCAAAATGAGCAGATTGACTTCCTGCTGTTTGGGCCCTGTCCAGGGCCTCCCCCAGATAGGGCCACAGTGACACTGAACCCCACTGTCTCAGCCCCATGGTATTGCGCTGCCATATTATTGTGCTGGGGGAGTAGGGTCCTTAGATTTACAAGGATTTACAATCTAAATGTTCCTTGTCTCCTGATTCGTTTAAACTTAGGAGGATATGAGGTCTTGGCCCACACCTCCCGAGACTCATTGCTGTCCCTGTCCAATGTCCTCCTGGTTGTGCTGCAGATCAAGGTGATACCCCCGGTTGTCCCTGTCTTTGTCCATCTGGTTATGTTTCTGACCTGGATTAGGTTTGAGACTCTGGACACTTATTGTGTCCAGAGTCATTTATTAATTATTACAATGTATACCCTTAAAATGTTCACCCGGTACAGCCAGAAAAGATCTGGTCACCCCTCCAAGTCTGGTTCCTCTCTAGGTTTCTTCCTAATTTTCGGACCCTTTAGGGAGTTTGTCCGTAGCCCCTTTGCTTCAACATGTGCTGCTTGCTCCTTAAGGCTTCAGACTGGGTGTTTTGTAAAAGCACTTTGTGACAACTGCTGATGAAAAAGAGCTTCATAGGCACATTTTATAGGATTGATTGATGACCACAGAGGCCTGTAGAAGTAGGTACAAAAGGTGATTGAGTAGGTTGCATAGATTCATGACTAAAAGAGCACGTCATTTGTTGAAGGGAAAAGTGAAAAGGTTAGGGCCTCATTTACGGTATTGAATTTTTACAAATGTTTTACAAATGCTTGTCACATATTGCTTGCAAGCAGAAACTAAATGTACAAAGTTGCGAATATAAGCTTAAAGCATGTACCTAAATGTACAAGCTAGCAAAATGAAATTACAGATTTGAGAATCAGACTTGCGACCACACATTTTGTGACACAAGTGCACGGAGTATTGACATGTTTACTATTCCATAGTGTTAAGTGGCCTGACTTTTCCGAACTAGTCCCAAGTTAGATGGCGGATCTATTGGGACGTCAGGTAGAACTGTACGTCCCATCTAGGCTTCATATCTATGGCTGGGATGACGTTTGTGTCGTGAATGGTCGTAAATCCAGTTTTCCGGGATCTGATTTAATGCCGCGCCTGCGTTGTTCTTTAACGGTTCGACCTCTGTAGCCGGTAAGGGAAGTGGAGGCAAATGGATCTGTTGACTCAATATTAACAATCGTTTTTCATCTTTTGCATAATGTCGATTTTAAGTCTTTAGTCTCCCATAATTTTTTATGAAGAGTTGTTTTGCTCATATAATGCATTTTGTGTTTCTTGTTTTTCTGAAAGTGTTGTGATCGCTCATTGACCTTACTAGCTAACGTTAATGTTCTCAATTTTCAGAGACACCCAGGTGACTAGTAGTTGATTATACCAGTCAACACTTAACAAATATGTACGCCTGTGCGAAGTTTGTCTCTACGCCGTCACTGGTGAGTCTTGTAATTAAAAGTAATATTACGTAGTACGGCAAATGCTGAATATGTACCCTATTCCAACAATATTCAAGTTAAATGGGCCTGCTGAACTTATACTCAATGTTGAATTTAGAATCCTCCAAATGAAATTATCGCCAGCGGTGGTCCATGCTGAGTAGTTGCACTACTACCTAGTTTTACATTTGCTTATTTCAATTCAACGTAATGGAGTTTTCTTTCTGATCTTTATATAGCTCGTCTCCTAAGTTGGCTTATTGTATGCTAACGTTGGATGCTAACTAGCTTAGCTAGCGAACTTTGCAATTCAAGGTCAAGTAACAATTTAAAACACCGGAGACTACATTCTAAAGGCTACATTATGTTTTATTTGGCTATGTGGATTTATTTGGAAATGTTAAACCTTGTCGTGCACAGCTTAGTCAGTTTCACGTTTGTATGCTTTGGGCCCTGGTATTCAAGAGTCATCCGATGATACCCTCCAAGTTTCACTATGTAGGACATGTGAAATGACTTTTGAACGATAGTTGACTGACAGATGAAGTTCTATAATGGTAGGCTTAATTCCTTCATGCTGTTCATGTTGTTCTTACAAATTACATTTTCAGTTTTTTAGGGGAGGGTCTTGTCTATCTCAAAGGGCAATGTCTTATGAGTCACTGTGTGTGTGGAATTCAATTGCCCCACAATCTTGGTTGGCCTAGCTTTTACCAAATGTACTTTCTATATTTGTTTTTGACAGAAATACTCATTTCACTTTTCCAGTGCCAAGTGCAACTCGTTTCCTATTTACCATGTGGTTTTGGAAAATGAGAATTTTGTCAGAGGGTTATTTGTGCAGTTGATTCAAACTTTTGACATTGATGTACGATGCTCCATTGGATATTATTGAATTATAGCTGAATGCCCCCAAAACATTATAGGCAAGTCTTTACAAACTGATGTGGCTATATTTTCTATGAACCATCCTCTGCCCAGAAACCAAATAATTTCTGTTACAGAGATGTCATCGGACTAAGATGTCGATGTGTTTTTTGCTACTGTTTTAACCTGCAAAATTCAATCAAGACTCATGCTGTTGTACTAAGTATCAGTATGTTCGTTTTGCGCATGTTTCATTGATGCCATCCCAGCTGTGTTAATGTCAGCCTGCAAAACACTCTGGCCTGACTGTACAACAGGCGCCACTTTCTCAGACAGTAATTAACTGAATGTCAGCAGCAGTAGTAGAATTCAAGCCTTAGAATGAATGAGGATTGTAGGATGGGTGCAATGTCAGTCACGGGTAAATCCTAATATTCTGATATGCGATCGACATCCGTGCACATTTTGTTTTTCAGTGACGATGCGCTCATGATTATCAATGTCCTTATTTGACTCGGTTAATATATGATTTGGTTGGTAATCAAGGTAATATTATAAATGTTCACTCTTGTCACTGTTTTTTGTGTGTACAGATCCGTGCTGGATCCAGGGCCTTATACCGACCTCTCTCGGCATCTGTGCTTTCCCGGCCAGATGTCAAAGCAGTGGAGGTGAGTGTCTACCTGCTCTTTTACCTTTTTTTCCCCATGTACCCCCAGAAATGGAATCTTGCATCTTGTCTTTATGTCTTGATCTACTTTTAGCTAAAATATTGTGGATAGAAACATGAAGACAGCCTTAAAGTACATTGCAGCCAGAATTGTATCCTGACTGCAGCATGCTGGCAGTGCCCTGTATCTCAGGCTGGAGCAAATTGGCTCTACACTGGCTGGTTTTGGTGGAATAGATTGGACAGTGTTGCCAGTGCATATGCAACAGGTACTTCCTGGATGAGTGATCAGTGTGATATGATTTACATTACCTACCCTCAGGTCTCTACCAAGTGACAGTCGGTGCCCTCTGACTATTTGGTGATCTGTGTAATTTTACATCTTCTTTAAGGATTATGTTCAGGCTGTTTTATTGGTAAACTGAGTTATTTTACTGACCTTATTTGTTTCCTTCCTAGGGTAGCCCTGCCCTTGTGCCACAGAGCACTTTTTCTCAGGTGGCACTGCGAGGTTTCCAAACTAGTGCCGTAAGCAGAGACATTGACACAGCAGCCAAGTTCATCGGTGCCGGAGCTGCCACAGTTGGAGTGGCTGGTTCTGGTGCTGGAATCGGGACTGTGTTCGGCAGCCTTATCATCGGATATGCAAGGTAAATATTTCCATTAGTAGATAACATGCCCTCTTAGGCCATCAACTATGCAAATTCAATGTTATATTTCTGTATTTGAAGAGTTTGTAAAAGTTGACAATTTTAATGGAGGCCTGTCTTTGATTTGTGTAACTAAAGCTTTTTGTAATTCCCCAGAAACCCCTCCCTAAAGCAGCAGCTGTTCTCTTATGCTATCCTGGGATTTGCCCTGTCTGAAGCCATGGGTCTTTTCTGCTTGATGGTTGCTTTCCTGATCCTGTTCGCCATGTAAATATGTCCACTGCAGATGAATTTGACTCTGAATCTACAGCTGTGATGACTTATTTTACTCTGGCTACCAAAATCGTTCTGTATCGATGTCATGAAATTGTACATTTTCCAAGTTTTTGTTGAAAGCATGTATTGTAAGAATGTAAACTATTACACAATTAAAATACATGTTTCTCTACTTCAACTGTATGAGTTGTGTAGTGTTCTTTTCAAAACTTTCAAATGAACACTTGTCGGACCGCGTAAGCCGGCCTAGAAGAGTGAATGTCTTACTGAGTGACTGACTACCCCTTGTAAAATAAAGTGTTTAGATACACAGACTGTCGCGCAGGGGACCCGTTTTTGAGCCTCTGCATTCAAAGCAGTTTATGCATTAGGCTTTGTTCAGAATAAACACAACCTTTAGAAGCTGTGTTATAGGAAGCCTAAAATAAAAAAGTTTACAGTTTTGCACATTTGCATACTCTGGCAGAAATTGTGAAACTTTGGCATTAAATGTGAAAATATGACTGATCATGCAAAAACTCGTAAGTATAGTGATCATTTGAAGCTATTTATTATCACAATTGTTTGGCTCCTTTTAAAATCATAATGATAACAAAAATTACCCTGATCAAAAGTTCACATACCTTGAATGTTTGGCCTCATTATACACACACAACTTGACCGTAATATCATCAAGCCACTCTGGGGAGATCTCAAACGTGCGGTTCATGCAAGATGACCCAAGACTTTGCATGACTTGGAGCAAGCAAGTTTATTTATATAGCACAATTCATACATAGAAGCAATTCAATGTGCTTTACAGTGAAAATAGAAATAATGCAATAAAATCAGAAACAGTTTACACAGAGGTTATTCCTCTGTTAGCACCAGAACTTGCATTACAATTGGTAAAATATAGCAGGATGTACATTCAATAACACAATAAATTAAGAAGAGAAATATAAAAACGGCATAAATAATAAAACAGGATAATAGAATTGAGATCAAATATAAAACAGAAAGCTAGAAGAACTATAACATCGAATAATAAAATGGAAATAGAATATAAAATATTTTTTTATATTCTGGAGGCATTTATATTCTGGAGGCATTTTGCCAAGTCAAATGGGCAGCTATACCACCTGCAAGAATTTGGTGCCTCAGATACCTATTACTAAACACTGCATAAGATGCTAAAGGGGGCAATACACAGTATTAAGACTTGAACAGTGGTCAATAAAAAAAATTATTGTGATTGTGCCATTGTGTTATTACCTTAATTTGAATGTGAATCCCATATGAAATAAAACACATTCACATGTTTTCTCTACAAATGGTACATATATTACCAATTCTCCAAGGGTATGCTAACTTTTGAGCTATTTCTGGTGGAATTTCTCTTTATTTCCTTTTATTTGTGTGCCGAGGAGCTCACCTCTGCTCTTGGATTAAACTATATTGTTAAAAGTTAAAACTGTGTGTTTGTTGCAGTCCATGGTTGGTTTCAGTAAAAAAAAATCTTTAGGTTATCGTGTTTTGTATTGCAATGAATTGTGTAGCATCTCTAGTGTTTTGGGGTTTCCATGAATGTCTACTTTTTAAAATAATTTTAGCTTTTTTGTTTTACTGTGGTGAATCTGCACCTAGGTTCTGATATTTGTCCATTTTGCATTTCTAGTAATTAAGTCTAGGATTGGGGTAGGGAATCTGCGACAAGACCTGGTCTTTATCTGAGTATACTCCTGTTTATCATATTCCTGCTGTATAAGAATGAGTTGATTAGAAACACCATTTGAGAAGTTGATTCACTAGTACTGCAAGAAGTTGGATAATTCTATTAATTAATCTCAAACATTGGTGTCTGAATGTGCAGCTATCTGCAACTAAAATAACAATGAAACAACAGCTCATCTAATCAGATGTTTGGATCAGCTCATCCAATGAAAAAATTAAAAAAGTGACTGGGTTTGTCAGTTAACATTAGATAAAACCACAAAATTGCTAATATTGTAAAAATCCATTAAATGTTGAGGCACATAATTGCATAAACTCGGCGGGATTTCTTTGTATAATTCACGAGGCCATTGGCGCGGGCAGGAGGGCCAGGATTCCTTGCCACGGTCCTATATATGAGTCTTTAGCATCTTTGGGGTTTACTAATATTTGAAATACCTACCCAGACGTCAGAATCGTAAGAGCAGAAGAACGCGCACCCATCTGACACTAGCGTCGTATGGTAACCATAGAAACATTGCGGCTCTGGAGATGCTAGATGTTCCTTGTGAAGATGAGGCTCAAAGTCACGTGAGGCAAGATGGCGACATAGTTATAGATGAATACGGTGATGTGGTGTAAGTACAATTTGTTTGCCTCAACGATATTGGTTGCATGCTTGTATATGCAACCGGAGAGATCACGTCTTGCCTGTATCCCTATTGTAACTCAATGCATATTCGCGTCCACGCCTGTTGCCATCCTTTGTATTTGGTATTTTTGTCACGATCAAGTCGGTAGGAAGTGTTCATTTCTTGAGCTAACGTTAACCCGAGCTAGCTGGTCTGGCTCTGTTATTGTAAGACTGTAGATACGTTGTGATACACAGTTAACCATATTTTGCTCAGCTGCTGAATATTTTCTCGCAGACTAATGTGTGTTCCCTGTCTTCCCCTTAGCTTTCTAGCGGCGGTGAAAGCTGTAATAACACGTTATTGTGTACCAGTAATGTTAACGCTGCAAGAATGGCTCTAAATGTGTTTGGTAAGTTAATGTAACCGGTTCTCTGTCTATGTGTTAGCCACATTGCTCATCAAACCTCTAAAGTCTGCCGCCTAATAGTACAGTAATGAAATGTCACATGTTAGGACTGGGGTCAGTTTTTGTCCTTTATCGTTTCGGCCTTGTCGGGAGTGGTCTGTTGCGCCGTGTCATAACAGATGTATGCAATGTGCTCTTGCTATATAGCTATTTAGTCATTACATTACATTAGTGGTTAAAATTCACGAATTTTTGCCTGCCATTGAGGAACTGTAAATGTCCTTTGATCACCAAATAGCAAAACAAGTTTTTGAATGACAGACGTTGTGATGATTGGAGTGGAACATTTGTGGGCCTTTTTAAAACGTTTGTGTGTATAAAAACAAACACATTTGCAATTTTATTGTAGGAACATTTACAATAACTTTTGATGTAAGCACTGACAATGCTGTCTATCACTTGAAATAAAAAATAAGAACAAGATGGTAGTTAGTGTGCAGGTTTAGAAAAGGAAATGGAGTGCATTTTTTGTTGAAGCATGCATCCAGGATGGCTGCTGGGAATGAGACAGGAAGCTTTGTGCTTCTGATAGATATGCTAGCCGTTTCAGTGTCTGGGGTGTGGTTGAAACCACAGTCTGAAGTCCTCTGTAGTGATATTTGAATGTCAGTTCAGCCTTATCATAGCCTGGTTGAAATCTTAGTCGTTATTTTTAATAGCTCTCTTTAAAGGTTGTGTTTTAATAGTTTACACGCATGGTGACTTCCCAAACCGATTGTTCTGCTGCTATGGGACCTGCAATGTTCAGTATAAAATAGTGGTACCTAGTGACAAAAACCTGGGATTTATCCTCTGATATTTAACTAATAACTTGGTTCTAGAAAAATTCCTTTTAATAGTGTTAAAAAATAATCAAAGGTCCTAGATTTGCGATTTAGGACCCTGTGCAATCCATAATGCAGAAACATAGACAGAATCCCAAAATACAAATTTAACAGCATAAAAATTTTTTGCTAAAACAAAATAAACTAGGCAAAATGAATTCTAAAATATTTAAAAACATTTACTAAATTACCCAAACTGATCATAAGATATTATCTTAATCCACCAGAAAATTATATATTATTTGGGATGGTCCCAAAATGGCGCAGCGGTAATGACATTGCCTTACATTAAGCATTGTCATTGCTAGACCAGGCTTTGTATCCTGTGTGTGGACTGTTCCACGGGACCCTCAGGCGGTTGTGGAATATGTATTCTCTTTAACTTTATTAAGACTTGAGAATACCACTGCCATTAGCAATGATGCAAATTATTTGGGTTTTAGGTGTTTTTATTTTTTAAATAATTTCAGTGTGAAAATCTTTGAAAATCAAATAAATTAAAATGAAATTGTAAGAAATCGGCAAAGGGTGTATGCGATGTTATAGGTCCCTACTTAGGCAATTTTTATATGAAGAGGTTGACTATATGCCTCACTGTACAGGCTCCTGGTGGTGAGTCAGGTGCCTTACTAGCCACTGAGGTTCAACACTACACTGTTGTTTGCTCCCTGGGGTTAGAGGCTGAGTGTTTTGTGAAAGCACTCTGTGACAACTGCTGATGTAAAAAGGGCTTTATGAAATACATTTGATTGACTGATTGCATGCTAGCTGGGGTTGTTAGTGGTTGGAGTGTTCCTCAGCTATGTGACGTGATTTGATATAGAGCGCTGCCACCAAGCCCAGATACTGCTTGGGGCCAGTTGTTAATAAGCTGTGTTATTGTCATGGTGCCATAAAGTCAAAATTACTTCTAGCTTCCCTTGAATAATTTCTCAACCACAAAGTTTCTTTGGACAATTTGTTGTCTAAAATGTTTTCTTCATTTTAAAAGATCATTACTGAAATGGAAAAAAAACATGACAAAAAAGTTTGCCAAATTTAACATTGGAATGTAAGTGTGTGAATGCTGGGGGAAAAACAGCACTTCAATGTTGTTATGTAAGGACCAGTACTGGCAAACATTGATCTAGCCTGAGATGAGTAGCCTATATATTATTTTCAAAAGCCAATAAAACATGGTGGGGACCCACAAAAGTAATAATATTTTTCTACCATGAATATTTTGTATTTGTTGTTAATTTTGTTCACGTGCTTTAGATGTAGCGAAAGACATTTGGTGAAGTTTAATCAACACACTGAGTGCAGTGTGACACAAAAGCCACCAAGTGGTACTGCACATCAGGAAACAAATATTTTTCTTCATGTTGTGAGTTTTATTTTTAAGATTTGATGTTATGTCCTTTCCACAGACCATGATGAATACAGGCCGCCAGTGTGGAAATCCTACTGTGAGTATGAATGTCCTCATGATGAAAATATTGTGGGGAGCACTATAAAGGTTATATTTTACTGTGTACTATTCTTGTTGTACCAGTGTATCAGCTCCAGCAGGAGGCACCCCATCCACGGCGACTCACCTGTACCTGTGAGGTAAGCAAAGCAAATAAAGATTCGAAATAGAGGCAACTTGGCCACTTGAAAGTAGTTCCATTTGTTTGCAGTATTTATATTCTTAACTTTAGACTAACAATTTTTTCTACTGAATTTTCCAACATTAATAATGTATTTAATATGAACCACCTTTTTACTGAAACACGCAACTACAATATTGCCTTGGTATGTACTGGATTAATTTGTTATGCCACAGATTCTAATACCGCAACCACCACTCCCTGCCTAATTTCACCTCCACCTGCTCCAGTAAGTGGTCCTGTGCCCAACAGCAGCCTGGGCATTTTAGGCTTATTTTACCACCACGCACTTGGTAGCCCCTGATACAAGAAATGACTGGGAATTGAATGGTTAGAGTGAAGGGAAGAGCAGATACTGGTTTTGTGGTCACCACCACAGATTTATCTAGATTTCATCACTCAAGCAGATCGAATTTGTGCAAATCTAACTGAGGCTGTCCGTCAAGTTCGTATGCCCTCACACATGTCAACCACATTACTTCCTGGTTGGAACAGAGGTGTTGAAAAAATGCAGAGGCTTTATGCCTTTTCTAAAACTGTTGAGTTATTCTGATGAGACAGGGTTCTGAGATTATCCTCCCTATATAACTCAAAGGCGGCTGCATTCCCCAAATCTTGCATCGCTTCTGTGTGTTGTTATGGAAAAACATAATTTTATTCTCAAATACTAAAGAGCCTACCAGCGATATACTGCAGCAAATGTTTACTGTTAATTATCTGGCGACCTTGCATACAGGACCTTACTGGTCCTGACGTCACGGAGATGAGTAACGGATGGATCCTATTTTCTTTTACACTCAAGCATGTCAAATTATTAAAATAAAACTTAAGGCCTTACCTACATCCTATCCGCATAACACTGGTTAACGTTTCAGATGACGTCTAGAAGAATCACAGATTCTTTTCAATACAGTTCGTGAGACATACAAAGATGACTGGTGAAAAGCGATTAGATTAGGGTATGTAGGCAACAGTTCCCAACAACCTTTTATATGCAATATACAGTGTAAAAATATAAAATTAACATATTTAAGTCAATAAAAATATAAATATGTGAACGTGAAGATGCTGGATGAGTGCATGCAGCAGAGCCTAGTGGACTATAGCTGAAGGAAGTTGAGAGAGGGGGATAAATGATGTGGCGTCAAGGCAAGGATGGAGTACATTAAAAAAATAACACAACAATGCTTTATGATATAGGCCTACAGCTCTGATGTGTTTTTAATTCAAGTCAAATGAACATGAACGTAGTATAACAACGAAAATAGATAACAATAATATTGACTGTGAATAATTATAAACCTTTAAGGTGTTTTATATTTTTTTCTAAAATGTAATGTTACATTTGTTAGTATGTAACAAATGTTAATATGTAAAGGATAGATTTATTGCTTGTTGCTTGGTTACTGTTGTAATAAGGAGGACATTGTAGCGTGCATTAGCTGCTCAAGTGGACATAGACAACAGGGCAGATTTAACACAATAATAGTTTTCTTTTTCAAGTGGTCAGGTATTATATAAAGTATATCACAAAGGGGTGTCAAGTAGAGTGCTGGGGTTCGGGTGCCATTTTTGACAAATGTCCAGCCTGAAAAAACCCTGGGGTTGTAGATAATATGGTGTATGACACATTTAATGAAAGAAAAGGGGGTCAAATAAATACTAATTTATTACAAATGAATATGTATGAATTTTTGTAGTACGACACATTCCTGCATTTGTTGAATCTAAAGGAGTTTCTCTTCCCTCATGCTCATCTACTGATTTCTTCTTTTGGATTCCATGCTGTCAATTTGACAAACATCTGCCTTTGATCATTTTCTTTGTTGTTCTTTCTTTCCAGTCCTTTCCTCTTTTGACTCCAAGCTTACCCAGTCAACCTTGACTCACAAAGCAGGCAATGCACTTTTTCTTATGTCAGCATCTAGTAATGTAATCAGTAATGTAATCATTACTAGATGCTGACAGTTGACCAATCACACCACTTCCCCCCTCCCATTGCCTGGACACTTCTTTGTTCTCCTCCTGTCCTACCAATGTCTTAATCTTGTCTTATGCCTCTGTTACACTTCTCGCTCCCCAACTTCTCTGTCCTCTCTCTTATCTTCTCAGACATCTTCCAAATCCTTCTCTCTATGGTTTCCTGATTCTGCTTCCAAGTCCTTACTTTCCAAGTCCAATGACTTCCACTGCCCCCTTTACTCCCAACCAACTCGGTTTTCCCCTCCTGCTTTGTGGCTGAATGATTGACTATGAGCTCACAGGAGTGGGCTTCACCCAGCTGAGCAAAATTGGTAGAAAACAAAAATAGCAAATGACACATTCTTTCACTCACTCCTCACTAACTTATCTTTCTCTGACGCGAAAGCCTCTTTCTATCAACCAAAATTACAAGAGGGAAGCCATCTTCCCTATCTTTCTCTGACTTTGTCAATCGCTTTCTATAGATGTTTGAGGATATCTGTTTCTCATTCACTTATGCTCACATGCCATATTTGAGGGTAAGTTCTGATCAACCTAGGTCAATCCGCTTTCTTCGCCACTGAAACATGACATTTTACATTTCACCAGTGAATCAGGGCTTTTCAGGTTCTGCACACTTTTGGTTGGATTGCTTCATATCTGGCTGGCTGCTCCTACCAGGAGCTACAAGGCTCCTCTCCTCATTCTCTATATACTTTGTCATAACCTCACATGGTCTTTTTTATCATTGCTATTGAGATGACATTCAGTACCCCCCCTTCAGACACTTAGATGACAACGTGCATGAAAGCGTGATTGGTCAAAATATTTTCTAGGATGCCATGACTGAGTAGCTCTTCTTCCGCGGGGAGGCCTGGTCACTCCAGGACATGTCCATCATGGTTGAGATTTGCCCAGTGTCCCCTTCTCAAAGTGCAAATAACTTTGATGTAACCATAGATAACACCGTCGTTCTCTGCTAACAATGAAGGCAGTATTTCGTTTTTGCCAGTCCATGCCCTACAACATTTGTAGAGTGTGAATTGACCTCACACTGGAAGTAGCACAGGTACTTATCCAATCTCTCCTGTGGTAATTTTTCCAGTGTGTGCCATAAAATCCATGAAACTTGGTCTGAAAGCAGTGTTCAAACTTTCCATGTTATACCAATGTCACTCCTCTACTTTGCTTACTGTCTTCCAGTAGGAGTTAGTATCTGCAAGAAGGCCATGTTCCTTGCTCGTAGAGCAACAAAAGGAATTTCTCTTCCCCACATTTAGGTAATGCTTAAACTTGACATCCCGACCTGGGATCTTCGTTCAGGCACTTCTGGGCTCTTGCCTGGTCTGCTTCTTTGAGGCAATTCCCTATACACACAATCTCTTCCTGTCCTGGCAACTCTGCTGTGGAACCAGTTTCCCCTGGAGGCTAGTTTAGCAGTTTGTAAGAAATTCAGCGATTCACATAGTGTTGATATAATGATCGCGTACATTGTCGTCAAGGGAGAAAGTAATAAAAAAAATGTTTTGCGGCAGTCTATTGTTCATGATGTTACAGACTCGATCTTGCAAACACGATCTCCAAATAACTTCTGGTCCTCCTCCTACTTTAGACATCGCAATCCAGAATACACAACACAGTACTGTAAGCCCATTTGCTGATTACTGTCACGCTTAGACTGAACGTGACTTCCTGTCCACAGATAAACCGATGTTCTGTTGTAATTTAAACATAACAAGAAAACATCTGAAAACCTCCCTTTTAATGGGTACCTAATGTAGTCCCACTGCCACAGCCTCTGTAGTCTTTTTTTTCAACTTTTATTATGTTTATTATTTGTGTGGTCTTTCCAGCACTGACTTTTGCAGATAATTAATTAATTGACTAGAACCAAGTCAGTACTAAATTGTGTGGTTGTTTCACGTTGCTCTTAAAATGTATGCACTTACTGTAAATCGATCTGTATAAGGGCATCTGCTAAATAACTATAATGTAAATTCCTGGACAAAATCTTCATTTCAAAATCATAATTTACTTCAAAATCAATGTAGTAAACTAAAAACTCATTATATTCAGTGACTGACCACAGAGGATATAGGGAGCCTACTTAATCTGGCAAAGTTTAAGAGGGAACAAACTCATGATTCTCATGATGTCCAAACTCATGATTCTCAAAAGCCAGTTGACTACAGTGTGTATATTGAACTGAATGATAAATGGTTCAGTCTGCATAGTAACACTGGAATGTAAATTGGGGATTGTTGTATTTTTGTGTTGCCATTTTGTCTACTTTTTGACCTTGAACTTGACCTTGACCAGTTACTTTATCAGGCCAAATACATAAACAGAAAGTAAGTAATTATAATTACACCATAATGTACACTACTGTTCAAAAGTTTGGGATCACTTAGAAATGACCTTGTTTTCCATGTAAACATGCATGAAATGAGAAAGGGTAGATTCTATTTATTTATTGATATAATCATTGTCTATCAAACTTTGTCATAGAATCTGCAGCAATTACAGCCTTGCAGACCTTTGGCATTCAATATGTCAAGGTTATCTGAAGAGATTTTACCTGAAGCACCTCCCACAAGTTGGATTGGGTTGATGGGCACTCCCAGAACAGCTAAATAGGGTTGAGGTCCAGTGACTGTGCTGGCCACTGAATACGAGAATACCAACTGACTGCTTCTTCTCTAAATGGTACTTGCATTATTTGGAGCTTTGCTTTGGGTCATTGTCCCCTGTCAAGCACCATCCACAGGGTGTGGCAAAATGGAGTGATAGCCTTTATTTTTCAAGAATCACTTTATCCTGTACAAATCTCCTGCTTCACCACCACCAAAGCACCCCCAGATCATCACATTGACTCCACCGTGCTTGACAGAAGGCATCAAACACTCCTCCCGGAACTTTTCATTTGGTCGACATCTCCTGAACGTTTCTTTGTTATCCGAACACCTCAAACTTTGTCTGTCCATAACACTTTTTGTCCAATCTTTCTCTGTCCAGTGTCTATTCTTTTGCCTATCTTAATCATATTTTTATTGTCCAGTTTGAATTGGCTTTTTCTTTGCAACACTGCCCAGATGGCCAGCATCCTGGAGTCATCTCTTCACTGTTGACATTGTGACTGGTGTTTTGCAGGTAGGCTACTATTTAATGAAGCTGCCAGTTGAGGACTGGTGATTTGTCCTCATGCACAGTTGTGCAGTGTATCAGATCTTAGTTTTTTTGGCAGTGTCTCGCATGGAATTGCTTTAATTTCCCAGAACAAGAATAGATTGACGAGTTTCATGAGAAAGTTCTTTGTTTCTCTGGCCATGACACTGTTGTTCGGTCGTT
>JACXGJ010000584.1:0-116707 GCA_016801105.1 Esox niger
AGAATTCACAATAACATTATTATCATGAAATCTACAGTAGATTTGAATAGGATAGAAAAACATCAATAGGCCACAAAAACAGAGCATCGTTGCGTTAAGTCAAAAGCCAATGTATGGGTCCAGACTTGTCATTTAAGCACATGCCTCTTTTGTCCATTGGTGACATGAATATGTTATAGAAAATCCCAGAGGAAGATTTAGAAAAATACAAGATCACATTCTCCAAGTGAATAGGCTTCAAAACGATGTGTCTTTCTGGATCTCACTCGGAATACTGGTGGGGTTAATGAGTTAATTTCAATGGCAGCATATAGGACCAGACTACTTGATTAAGCACATTAATCGTTTGTCCATATGTACCGAGAATAAACTATCAAAAAGCGGAGAAGAGATTGGGGAAAAATACAACGGAATATTCTCCAAGTGAATACGGTATTGTCATAAGTGTATTAATAACATGATATCAACATTTCACTTTTTAAATATTACGGTTATCATGAATACCAGTATATGGTGAAACCCTTGCTACAGAAACAATATTATTTCCACACCATTCACTGATGTTTTGGGTTTCTCAATAGGAACATCCTTTTCTAAAAATAATAATGGGATGAAACAGAAAGCTCTGAAGACCTGAATTTTATATACTTAGTTAAAATATCTTGCAAATTCCTGTCGGTAGTGTAAAATCTGAGCATTAACAATTACAATATGAATGTATGGTTCATTAGAAGTGAATGTGCCTAGATATTGAGAATAACAGAAAGTTAAGATTCCCCCTGTTTGTTGCACTCTGGTAACCACAGGAATGTTTACATTAACCATTTGGTGTAGGGGTTAGGGTCTTGGTTTGCTAGGTAAACACGCCCCTCAAGGTATTTAACAGCTTGAACCCCACATTACAGGTGAGAGAGTAGAGAGAGACAAGGAGAGTAGGGAAGAGTTTGAGCCTGTAACATCATGTGCTACTAGACAATCCATATGCTGCAATAAACATTGAATACTCTCTCCGTTGACAACCGAGTACACAAGTTGTTATTACTACCACTATACGAAATGGCTGATTTCTAACAGTACCTCGTTTGGCATGTTCTAGTTGGACTTCTTCCTTGGTTTCCCTGGGCTCTAATTAAACAAGAATAATACGACACTGAGTAAAAGGTTTGGACTGCAATTCAATCAAACCAAAACTGTCATAAAATTGTACATTATTTTCTGGGTAAAAGTAATACATTCTGTGAATAAGATGTACGTTCATAAAGAAAAGGTTTTTTAAATCGAAAAAATTGATACCCACTTTCTATTTCTTCTTTTGGTTTATCTTTCAGAACCACAGCTTCTGAAACAAATCAATAGATCAGATACAAAAAAATGATTGACTCAAGTTATATCTGTACATTTTTGTGTGAGTTTTGGTTTGGACTGTTCTTTGGTGTCATTGAGCTCTTATCAAACTGGATGCTTAATAATACCTAATTATACCATTTTCAACAAATTGGAGGTCAGTTAAACACATACTAAATTAAATCTATCAGAATTTGAGGAAGAAACATCCCAAGAAACATCAACAAACTGACACTGTTCCCTATGTCTACACTAATAAAAATCATTTCCACACCTTTCTATGCTCTAGGAAGATCTGACTCTAAAAACAATAATGAGATTAAAACAAATTCTCTGAAGAATCATTTTTTATGTGATGGAACAACATATAAATTCATGTCCGTACCTTTATTGGCATCTTCTGGTTTCACTCGCTCCTTGGTTTTCCGGGGCTCTAATCAAACAAGAAGAATAAAATCGTCAGGAAAGGTACACAAATAACATATCAAACCTATACTGAGCAAAATCTGTACATTGGCAGAGGCAAAAAACATTACACTGTGTAATGTAAATATACTTGCATTATGTCTGACATTATTTTTGTACTCAAATAGGAAAGCGTTATCCCCACCTTCCTTCACTTCTTTAGGAATTTCTTTCAAAACCACTGCTTCTGAAAAAAATCAATGGATCAGATTCAAACTAAATCTCAATACCTGGGCCATACAATGAATCCAAAATACATGTCTGAATGTAATATGTGTGTATATATTTTTTGTAAGTTCTGGCTTTCATCGGTTCCTTTTGGCTCTTATCAATGTAATAATATCATTTTAAACTTACATTCAAACTGGATGTTAGTAAAACCCATACTAAGTGAACTATATCAGAATCTGAGAGAGAAATTCCAAGAAACATCAATTCACTGACATTGTCCCTAATATGAGATTCTCACTACATGATTATCGTGGCCCAAAGAATTCACAATAACATTATTTTCATGATATCTATAGAATATTTGAATAGGATACAAAAACATCAATAGGTCACTAAAACAGTGCATCGTTGCGTTAAATCAAAAGCCAATGTATAGGTCCAGACTCGTCCTTTTAGCACATGCCTCTTTTGTCCATAGGTGACATGAATATGTTATAGAAAATCCCAGAGGACGATTTGGAAAAAAGGTGTTTCTGCAAAACAGTCCTCCATCTCAGGAGGGGGAAACAGGGAACCATCCAAGCTGTGTACAGTAAGGATGGGACACTGTTGACCTCAACTGAGGTGGTAATTCGGTGATTTGAGGAACTTCTTAATCCCGCTAACACGCTAATACGCCTCTATAGCAGAGGCAGAGCTCCCTGGGAAAGTCTACTCAAAGGTGCTGGAAAGAAGGGTTTGGCAGATGGTCGAACTTCAGATTTAAGAGGAACAATGCAGATTCCATCCTGGTCGTGGAACACCCAACCCGCTCTTTACTCTTGCAAGGATTCTGGAAGGGGCGTGGGAATATGCCCATCCAGTCTGCATGTGTCTTGTAGATCTGGAGAAGGCATATGGCCGGGTCCCCCCAAGAGATACTGTGGGAGTTGCTGCGTATGGGGTGAGGAGGTCCCTTCTTAGGGCTATCCATTCCCTATACGTCCAAAGTGAGAGCCATGTTCGGGTTCTCAGTAGTAAGTTGAAATTCCAGTGGGGCGTTGGCCTCCGCCAGGGCTGCGCTTTGTCACCAATCCGGTTTGTAACATTCATGGACAGGAAATCGAGGCATAGTCGGGGTGGGGAGGGGTTGCAGTTTGGTGGGCTAGGGATCTCATCGCTGCTCTTTGCAGATGATGTGGTGCTGATGGCATTATCCGTCTGTGGTGCTGATGGCATTATCCGTCTGTGACCTTCAGCACTCACTGGACCGGTTCGCTGCCAAGTGCGAATCGGTTGGGATGAGGATTAGCACCTTCAAATCTGAGGCCATGGTTCTCAGCAGGAAACCGATGGAGTGTCCCCTCCGTGTAGGGAATGACGTGTTACCCCATGTAAAGGTATCTTGGGGTCTTATTCGCGAGTGAGGGGAAAATGGAGCAGGAGATTTGCTGGAGAATTGGATCAACGGGGGCTGTATTGCATTCGCTTTACCACACCGTTGTGACGAAAAGAGCCGGAAGGCAATTATCTCGATATGCTGGTCAATTTTCATTCCTACCCTCACCTCTGGTGAAACAGGTTAGGTCATGACCGAAATAATTAGATCACGGGTACAAGCGGCTGAAATAAGTTCTCAGAAAAGTGGCTGGCATCGAAAGGAGCCAGTTGAGGTGGTTCAGGCATCTGGTAAGGGTTCTCCCAGGATGTCTCCCTAGGGAGGTGTTCCGGGCACATCCAGCTTTGAGGAGACCTCGCCGTAGGCCAAGGACTAAGTGAAGAGATTATATTTCGACACTGTCCTGGGAATGCCTCCGGATCCCTCAGTCAGAGCTGGCAAATGTAGTTTGGGAAAGGGACATTTGGGGTCCCCTGCTGGAGCTGCTGCCCCAGCGACCTGATACCAGATAAGCGGATGAAGATGAGTGAATGAGTGGTAACTAAAAAACATTGCTACGGTGAAATCTGTATTTTTTTTATACCTTGTAAACTCTTATGCCTTCTATTGAGCTTTAGGTCGGTGCTGGCAGGCTGGCACAAGCAAGATGCACTTTTCCAGTCCTCCACCTAATTACGCACTTGTCACAATTAAAGTAGCCTAACAGACCACATGACGAACAGGCCACAAAACAGGCCACATGCTAACAACATTAATTCTCTGGCTACATAGTTCTCAAAGCGACACAATTACGTATCCATAACGGATAAGGGAGCATTTCATCTCATTTCAGTGCTACATGATTGACAGCCCTCTACTGATGGTTTGTTCTCAAGTGTCCTATCACAGTGTTCCAAGCATATAACACAGAGTCCAATGTAGACAGCTCTATCAAATGGGTGAGGTCCCGTCACATTGCATTGGATGACGCAAAACTTCACACCGACAATGCATAAGTGTACACAATGCAAATTCAATGTGTATTTATTTATTTATATATTTATTTATATATTACATTTTACATTAATTTATTTCATATTATGGTACATTTAGTCCTCTATATATAAATGCAACACAATTCAAATACATTCTTTCAAATAACATAACGTGTTCTTTCTATGTAACTGTCCTACTCCACACTGGAATCACAGATGTCTTCCGTGGTAGCCGCGGATTGAATATTGTCTTTACACTGCAGCCGGAACGCCTCCAGCAAGTTCACCTCTTCACTTTGTCATTGATAATACGTCACTTTTCTTCACATTAGAGCTACACCGGTTACAATGATTACAATTGTAGATAAATCTTAACTAGTTAGTGCAGATAGTTGTTGACGTTTGACAACCAAATATATTGATACTTCCTATGCCGTTCTCGTTAGTTATCGCAGCTCAGCCGTGACATCACGTAATTTAGTTTTATCTATTAACGATAAACTCATCTGCTTACATATAAACACTGCCTATTGTCACCATATCGCCCTTAATCTCCTCAAACAAAATGTAATTAACATAATATAAGACCAGATTTCACGAGTTGCTTCAAGTCATTACGAGAGCACAGTACATCTTACACGAAAGCCCCAGCATCTGCCCACACTAACACATACAAACACACGCACACAGACAGTTATTCTCAAACTCGCAAATACTATAGTTTGTAAGCATTGCTGCCTTTTAAACAATTCTACCAATGTCAAGAAAACAATCCTGTGTCAATCCCCATTGTACTATTTCATAAGATGCCTTTACAAATGTTTTTTAACCTTTAATTACATATTTTGACCTGTCAACAAATCAATTTTGTTCATATAAAAGTATACTCTACCTTTTGGGTAACTTATGTAATGTTTCACCGTATAATTCAACATAAAAGTTAATGCTTAGATAAAACACTGATTTTTATTTAAAAAATCACCAGTGCTCATACATAGACATGTATCAAAACGTCATTTTTATTTTTAACAATATTTTAAATGCAACAGTGATACAATCAATGAGTGGTCGACCCAGGCATTGTATGCTCCTTCAAAATAATAGCATTGCTCATGTGATGTTTGTTTACAGTTGTGCTTAGGTGGTCTACAAACCTTTTGTGAAACATAGGATGTTTTTCAACGTGCGTATACTACATTTAATACTATTGATTATTTAGGGACCATTACTATGGGCAGATCAGATCGTAAGGCCCATCTCATGTTAAAATAAGAAAAGGGCTGAAACTCTCCAAACTCGTAAGTCCCCACCCCGTCTTTATATCCTTCAGAAAAAAGCAAGTTTCCTGCATGTAATTCTTTGCTTGTGGACAAACACCATGCTAGACGCACACTGTAAAACATGGAAGGATAACACCCACCGATGTAAGACATCAGTTGTAGCACTTATCGGAACACAAATTGCCGGGGGCTTTAGCATTGCTAAACCCTTGCGCCCTTTTGTTAAACACCAAACATCTTACCGCTGTTATAACACTTATTTATTACCTGGGAATTTTACATCCCAGAGCCCTAAGACATATTTGCAACCTGGTATAACACCTTTCTGGGCAAACACATCAATGCAATCATAAATAACAAATTCAAAGGGCATGCTTACGTCATTCTGGAAGTTCCGCCCTAACACACGTCATACAGGAAGTCCATACGCCACACAAGAAGTCCCACAGGAAGTCCCACCCACTTGTCAAATAAAACTGGAAGCCCCGCCCACCAGGGTCATAAATCCACAAAGTGACAGAATATACCCTACATAAACTGCTGACTTGTTCCTTGGTTTTCCTGGGCTCTAATCAAACATTAACAATAACATCTTCAGCAAAGGAACTCAAATGAAACAATATCAAACCTTTACTGAGCAAAATCTGTACATTGGTTGAGGCAAAAAACAGTTCATTGCTTAAGGTAAATACACTTACAGCAATTTCTTAACTAATGTACATTGGAGACATGTTTGCTTATCTATTACCTAGTATGTAACTCTGGTCTCTGGTTGTGACACACATGTTTATATAATACAGATGATCATTAGATACTCTGAATAAGGGTATCTGTCCTTTGTTCCTTAGGAAATGTAGGAGAGGGGGATCTGATATTTGCCTAGGGGGAATCATTGAGTGGTATCGGGAAATTATAAGGTTACTCATTAATCCGCCCATCAGTATAACCCAACAGGGCATCTACTGTCCAGAAGCTGCAAGTCCTCTTCAGGAGTTGAAAAGGTTACCCATGTGGGAGGACAGCCCGCCCTTTGGGTAAAACCTGTGTGACATAAGACAGCTGGGTAGCATCTTGCCACAACCATTTTAACTGTAATAAATACTGACTTCATGTATTTTCCTTTAGAGGCTTCTCAAATGATTATTCTGTAAGCGTCTGACACGTCTCTCTATTTGCAAATGAACTGCTAATCGTGCCCAGAGAATTTTGTCTCTGTTCTTACTCCTTTTTGAGTGTCAATAGATGGAATTTCCATCACAATTTTGGGAGCTCGTCCTTTGGTTACTTAACCTGGTATCTCAAACTCACATTCTAGTGGGTCAACCGTGCACAGCCAGAGACTGGGTGTCTGGCGCATAAATCATCCCCCCGATCGTAGGTTAGCTACTAGAGGGGTGAGAGCAAAGGTGCCCAGCTGAAATGATATTCGGGATTGATCAGTACAGGTACCGGGGCTGAAATTTTGAACTCAGGAGGTAAGAGCACAATACAGTTGTGGTTAGACCGCAGGATAAAATCTGCAGTTAAGGTTGCAAGAAATATCTTGTGAAAGGGCTGATGAGCTTATTAAAGCTTGCTGGGCACGTTAATTGAGGTACCAGGGCGACAGGCGGCAGTTGGACCCCAGAATTGTTCGCTCTGGATCCAGCGTTTTCGCCACGCTTTGGTTTAATGATGGGTTTGTGCGGTGGAACTTGCTATGGACCAACAAAAATTACATGACTGTGGTATTTTGGAGTTATTAGGTTTTCCGGTAAATGGCGTTTTCATTCGGTGACGGATGCATGGCCTACCAGGCAGATTGGAGGAATATGGCCGAGGTAACATATGGGAGATACAGACGGTATGATATACAGTGGTTAGGAAAGCGTATGCTACAGTATGTAGAAAGAGGTTTTAGAAAAGTTTGTGTTGAGTTTATTGATCTCTGTGTTATAGTTATTTTTGCTCAGGTTGGATGGATCGTCCCTCTGACCATCCCCACCCTCTGACGGTGTTCCGCCAGTCCGATCGCTGGGACTCCTTGGAGTTTTGTATCGTCCCACTCTGCCCGGGCGACACAGTATCGCTGGAGATCTTTCCCTACACGCGACGTAGCCAACGCCGTTGGTGACCGAGAGAGCCCCCGACACGTTTTGCTCCACGTTGGACGTGTTGAGAAATTCTACGTGGGTCAAGAAATTACTCATAAAGGGAGGAGAAGAACACACCAGATATGTAATCTCTGTTGGCCTAGCCAGTGTTTACACCGTCTAAGACCAAAGAAGACTACAGACCCGGGGTTGAGGAAGAGACTATGCTAACCGCTACGTTGAAAATGTATAAAGTATGGCCTACCAGGCAGATTGGAGGAATATGGCCGAGGTAACATATGGGACATCTAGACATTCGACTGGGCATTTGGTTTGGGAAGATTCCCATGGGAATCAAGATGATGGCTGTTTATGTAGTGTTCCCGCAAGTATAGAGACAGTTCCGGCTGCCTCTGTGGCCTTGCAGCGAGCGACCCAATGGGAACAGGCAGGAACTCTGACCGCCTGAGGGAGGTTGCTGACGGTTAGAGGAGATGGACCAGAGACCATCAGCCGGTGAGATCATTACTCAACACAACCTTTTTTTTTTGTCTGACATTTAGAGAATACTGGATTTATACGTTTTCATAGGATTTGGTACACTAGGTGGAAGATAGATGGTTTTGAGAAGGTACGGTACATAGAAGTAATTTTGAGGGTATTTCAGTTTTAGCTACTGTAGTTAAGAAATTGCCATTGTTCCGTGTCCTGATAGCACTAGTAACACTCTCATGCAGGCAAACCTATTGTGGGGCGATTCGTCCAGGGTAAGCAGTTAGAATGTGGCAGTTTAAGTATAGATTGCTATAGATTGCTCCTGCAAAACACAAAAAGTTGTTGGACAGCTTGTGATTTGGCGAATAGTTGAGTTGATGAAGCAGTGAAGGTTGGACCTTATGTCAATGATCTGTATGCTGTCATGGCGCAAGCATTTTGTGTTCTTTGGTGGACTATTTGATCTCGTTCACCGAGGTTGTTGTTCACCTGTTTTTTTTTAATTCGCCAGGTTTTGTTTTGTTTGGTGTACACTTGGGTGAATGCATTCATTGCGTTGTTCCTGTGATTCTTTGGCGAGGCCCACTCGTTCGGCCTATGTCTAAGCGCTGACTCCACAAAATAGAATTTGCCTTCGAGTATTGTGCGTGTGGCTGGCACTCGTGGAGGTATTCACCTGATTTCTTTAGGATTCAATACAAGTAATAACTTTGATCGAAGTGATACATTGGACATTGGTGCAATGATGCTTTCCAAGTTTGGTAAAATGTAGTCTTGCGGTTTTCTTACATAAAGATATTGTGTTTCTTCTCTCCTTATATGTTTTATAAGTGGTGGAATCAAGAATCCACGGGGATGGTCTTTAACATTTAGAAAACACGCTGTTTCCCATGAAGACAAGATTTTCCATCCAATATAGTCATGGCCTGCAACGAAGAATGAATTAGCCACAGCCCGTTTATTCCCCCGAATAGCAAAAGCCCGTAAAATTAGATATCCTGTTTAAAATGTTGAATTGGGTTTGGTTAAGTTATTTAGTTTCGCTTTGTTTTTGTTTACCTAATACTTTTGCTCTAAAACTAGTGCCTGAAACTCGTAAATGGAATATAAATTCTGAAATGGTCAACTGACAAATGGAGTAGATTGATGTGACTGTGTTTTGAGATCTAGATTGAGTATCCTGGGGATTACCAACTGATTGTACCATGATTTTAGTGATATCATACATCTGTTTTCTGTAAACATCACCATGAGTCTTTTCCTTATTTTCCGAGCGGATGTTACTGTGTTGACAAGTTAAGCGTATTTTTTTACAAACAGCAACTATATTGGATGAGTGGGTTCATAACTCTGAACCTCCGGTTGATCTGGGATATCAGCTAAGTTGAAAGCATGACGTCTCTTACTACAGCTAGTTTGAGGACCATGTCAGATGTTTTTGTGTGGAAACTTGCTTATCATTACATTTTAAACAATCCCTTTTGCCTTCATGGCCTACCAGCTGTGGGTAAAGTCCCGAGCTCCAGGAAGGGGGGCAGACCCCCTGGGATGGCTTCTACCAACTTTTTCCATTAAATTAAAGTAGCCTATTATTACAGGTTGAATTTGAGTGTTCAGCCTGGTCTCATCTGTGGTAATTTCCCCAACATATGTATATTTTGTTTTGGTAAAATCAAATGTTAGGTGCAAGCTGAATATATTTCCTCTCAATAGCTTTTATGTTGAAATGTATGGTTTCACAACCAACTTGTTCTGAGGGTCGAGACCTAAAGTCATCCCCCATTGTTAATGATTAGAACAATTTCGAAATAAGTGCATGGAATATGCATGAAATGACTATTTAGAATAGTATCGGTCATCAAGAAAGGTTGCATCAAAGTTGGAGAAATTCCCTAAACTTAGGAGGTTAATTGAGACATTATGTTATTGTTGTCATGATATAGTTTGGCTATTGCCTGTGGAAATGCAAATTTTGATATGCTGATTTGGCTGTTGCTTCTTTGAGTAAGACAACTTTGTCAAAGGGTTATGTGGATTAAAATTGCTTCACACGAGCGGCCATGTGGCACATTTGTTTTTTTATTATTTGGTTTATGGAGGTTTTTATCATTTTCTATTTTGTTTTTGACTTATTTTTAGTTTGCGACTCCTTGCTGAATGAAAAATATTCATCATTGCTCTTGGTTTTCTTCATGTCCGTCCTGTAATGGTTCTGCTTTCACATATGGTGTCATTTTCCATTGACTGACGTGAAAGCAAGGGGGGAATGTGTGAAATGATTATCTATGGTGAAAAAGAGTTGAACTTAGAGTTCAAAGCAAATTAAATAGGTACTTGAAAGAGATGAAGGATTGGGTTTTCCTGTTTGCTTAGTAAATTGTTGAAATAGTTATATCAGAAAATCTGTTATAGCCCTTAGTATGTTATGGACCAGTGTTTGTCTAATTTGGGTTTTTGGAAACTGTTTGTTTGATGTAAAACCTAACATAGTTAGGGTTGAGTAGAATACATCCCACCATTTGGATTTGGTTTAGCTGAGAAATAACTTTTTTGTTGGGATGAATAATGACTATGAGAATGTGAGTGTTCAGTCTGTTTATTGGATATTTGATTAGAAGTAACCATGTTAATCTCATGCATTATGGAATAAGTAGGTAAAAAGGTGCAGGGAGCACATTGTGTTATTCATTACATGGGTACTATGTTTTGCTATGTTTTATTTGAAACTGAGAAAGCAATTTTGCATAAAGTTCCATTCTATTGAACCAAGTTGAGAGGTTTTACAGTTTAAATTGTAGAGGTACAGACACCCCTCTGGAGTGCGCTACTCACTCACACAAACACCATTGTGGGGAGGTGGGTCTGCTGGAAATGGGTTTTTGACTTGTTTGATCTACTTGGAGAAACAGATTTACTGGTGACACTATCAATATTGAGCTTTCTAATTTGGCTACACTAAATACTTTGTGTTCATTATTCTGGTTTTAATTGGACTATCAGCTATCTCTCAAACTGAAAATAGGTTGAAAGCAAAATTGACACTGGGTTGAGAGTTTATCTAGTACAGACGTTAGTTGAACAGTACAAAAAGATGGAAATTGTATCTGGATTCATTGTTTCCTTGTGTAAAAGTGTAACATATTTCTAGATCAAGATCTAAATAACTTTTAGTTAATTGAGACCCTCACACCTAGTTTTAGGTGAGACAGGACAAAAGGGTCATAATTTATTGTGCTGGGTTACATAAGAAAAGGCTTGGAGAATATCACACTGGGTTTCATCTTGTAGAGAAATTCATGTGAACCAAAAGGGAATTTGATTGTTGTTCCAAGATAAAACTATCAAATTTAATGATATATCTGCTGAGATCTGGTTTGATGATGAACTAAGTATTGTTTAGGAACTATTCCATCTTGTGAGTGATACTTCAACGTAAGCCAACTGTCTTAACTGATGAGAAATTGGAATTGTAAAAGAAAATTGTTCTTATCTTCTTGTAGGTTTGTTAATTGTTGATTGTTAAACCAACAACAAAAGAGTGGAATTGTTAAGGTGCTACACTAGCAGAACAGAAGCACCAGGAATGTTAGTGTTTCAACTACTCTTTTGCTGCTTAAAACTGTTCTAATCTACTTAGACCAAGGAAACAAAAAGGTAGTGGATATTCAGGTATTCAAATTCTAGCGTTTGGTAGGACTGTGTTCTAATGCATTAACAAGAAGCAACAAACTAATGTAATTGACATATTTCTGGTTGTGAACTGTGCAGTTGCAACTAATCTTCTAAAGGTGAATTGACAGGTATAGGACACTTTAAAGCGATTCAGCAATAAAGGACAGTCTCTCTTGGAGCCAGAGAGACTGAGTATAGCTTTAAGGACAAATGTGAGGTGGGCTGGAACAAGATGGATCTCACATGCACGCACCACACACACACCCACACATGGACTGTCCCACAGCTGCAAGAGGATTCTACTTCCTTGGGCGGTCTACAGTAATGCCTGGTTCCTGACAGCTGGACTAATTCTAGTCCTGATGATTCTGCCATGAGATGAAGAAGGCAACCTCCAACCGATGGGGAGAGCTATGGAAGGCTCCGGTTCTCGACAATGTTTACTGGGGTGCGGAAAGACCAACTGCACAACATCATACCACGCTGGTTGGGTCCTTACCAGGTACATCTCATCTTTGCTGTACTATGTTATAGTTCTGGGTAATGAAAATGTGTGGTCTTGGAGTTAATATGAAGGTACCGGTCTAGAAGCATGTAAATGAGGATCTAGACATTTCAGGTTTGATCCATTCTCCAATCATTTGGGTAATGATATCAACAGGGTCAAGTTGTTAAAGAGTGCTGTTTTTTTTACACAGATAGGAAAAGGTTATCTGCACCTTCATGTTCTTATTTATTTTTTTCATTTCAAAACCACAGCTTTAGAAAAAATCATTGGATTCAGTTTCTGCAGTCAGTAAAATCCTCACTAAGTTAACTTTATCATAACTTGAGAGAGAAATTCCAGAAAAATCGATTTGCTGACATAGTTACAAATGTCTACAGAACAGGGCTGTAACGATATCAGAATTTCACTACATGATTATCGTGGCCAAAATAATTCACAACCACATGATTATCAAGATATCTATAGAAGATTTGAATAGGGTACAAATACGTGAATAGGCCACAATAGCGGCGTATCGTTGCGTTAACTCAAATACCTTGTTGTTTAAGCGCATGCATTGTTTGTACATAGGTCCATCATTTGTCCATAGGTGACATGAATAAGCTATAGAAAAACTGAGAGGAATATTTGGAAAAATACAATATCACTTTCTCCAAGTGAATAGACTACAAAACAGTGTGTCTTTGTGGATCTCTCCCGGGGATACTGGTGGGCTGATGGGTTTATTTCAATTGCAGCGTACATGCCCAGCCACCTTGTTCAAGCACATGCATTGTCTATCTATATTTGACAAGAATAAACTAACAAAACACTAAGAATTTTGGGAAAAATGCAACAACATACAAATTCCGCACCTTTTTGGCATATTCTGGTTTGACTCGTTCCTTTGTTTTCAAGGGCTCTAATCAATCATAAAGAATAAAGTCTTCAGTAAAGGTATTCAAATAATCTATCAAATTTATACTGAGCAAAATGTGTACATTGGCGGAGGCAAAAAACATTACACTGTGTAATGTAAATATATTATTATTTTTGTACTCAAAAAGGAAAAGGTTTATCCCCACCTTCTTTCACTTCTTTAGGTATTTCTTTCAAAACTACAGCTTCTGAAACAATCAATGGATCAGATTCAAAATAAATCTTAATAACTGGGCCATTCAATTAATCCAAAATACTTGACTGAAGTGAATTCATTATTTTTGAGTAAGTTCTTGTTTGGACTGTTACTTGGTATCCTTGGCCTCTAACCAATCTAATAATATTATTTAAAAACATATTTTCAAACTGGAGGTCAGTCAGTATGGTGGACCGAATGGGTCAAAATTAAATAATTAAATATTTCACTAAATATATAATTTCATGTGCTACATCAATAGGACATTTTTTATGCCTTTTTTACATTCATAAAACCATCATCGTTTTCATAGTTTCATGGCATATTCGATTTTTATGGCCTATTTCTAAATGTAATGGCATATTTCAAAATGTATTGACCTTTTAAGGTTTTACACCCTTTTTCAAAGCATAGTTCATGATCACATGGGATATGTCAATCAGTGTCAATCAGGTGGGTGGTCCTTAGCAAATTAAAGGCTCATCCAGCGACACCCGCCTCACCACCAGTTGTTCGTTTGTGGGCCTTTCTAAAATGATTTTGCAGCATTAGCGGGTGTTACAGCAATATCCCAAGTTTATATTAAGACATATCTGGCAAATCACTATTATTATGTTAATATTTGGCAATTGGAATGCTAAAGCAAACGAAAATTCTGGTCGTCACTGCCAGTGCGATTGTTAGGCCTGGGCTTTTGGGGCTAATTGAGGCCAGGGTCTTTTTGAATAACCCTGGATTTTTGACCCAGTTCCAAAAATAAAATAACAATGCCTAATTCTTTTTGAGCTGACATTAAGACAGATGTAATGGGGCTAAGAAACAAATTCTGTGAGCAAACTTATTCATAACACATGCTTTTGTTACATTTTGCAGCGTTGTTACTTGCTAGAGAATTGTGCATGTTTCAGCAATGAAGAACACGTTTTAGCAGTGTGACTCGCAAAACAATCAAATTGGTGTAGTGTGTAGCAAAAATATTACAGCCATTGCTATAGTTCGCTTGATATTTGCTTTTTACTTTCTTCGCTTTGGTCCTTTCCAGTTCCTTTTCCCTCAATTGCCTTGGTTGGTAGGTTGGAAATAAAAAACCCTTCCGGTACACCTGGCCTCTCTGTCGTCCTTGCATGCACCAATTTAACAGGGGCCTCTTGTGTTGCACTCTCTCCACCGGGAGGTGTGCGTAACATAAGTGGGGGCTTGTCCAGAATCCAACTGATCCATACGACCCGCTACACTGAGCATCTCTGTGGTTTTGGTGTTTGAGGTGTGGTGGAAGTGGTTGTGAGTTTGAGCGTCTAGGTTTTCCGTCTCATAGTGTTCGCTAGGTCTGTAGTCTGGTGTGTACAACATGGCTGCCTCGGCCATCTCTAAGTTTTTTTCAAGGCATCCTCTGTTAGTCAGATGGTAGGGCTGCGGAAAGCAGACCTTTTTGCTATAGCTGACCATTACCATATTAGAGTAGTGAAACAAGCTCTAAAGGCTGAGCTTTTGGCAGTAGTTAGAGAGGGTTTAGTGGAAAAGGGTGTGTTGAAAGAACAAGGATAGCGAGGTCTTGGACTCAGGAGAAGAGGCTGGTGAAAAAGGAATGGCCATTTCTGTTTCTCCTGCACGGGCAGAAAGACTTGTTGGTACCCTCCTGACACAGCCGAAGTTTGATTGTTGTATCATCAGTCAAGTGGTTCTGGTTCGGCATCTGCCTGGCTCAAGATGAGGGTATCTCAGGTGGAAAGGGAAGTAAGACAGGGAACAGGCCAGAAGGTTGGAGTTTGAAATACAAAATAATTGAGACAGAGGCTGAAGCTGACAAAGATTTAAAAATACAAATTCTCCATTGGAGTTACAGGCAGGCGTCATCCTCACCTCTCCGTGAGCAGGCCCAGTTTGATGTAAGCATGAATATCAAACTGGTGCCACCCTTTGTGAAGGCTGAAGTAGACAGCTACTTCTTTGCTTTTGAGTGTGTGGCTGCTATGCAACATTGACCATACAGTGGGTAGAACAACTATTTGATACACTGCTGATTTTGCAGGTTTTCCTACTTACAAAGCATGTAGAGGTCTGTAATTTTTACCATTGGTACACTTCAACTGTGAGAGACAGAATCAAAAACAAAAATCAAGAAAATCACATTGTTTGATTTTTAAATAATTAATTTGCATTTTATTGCATGACATAAGTATTTGATCACCTATAACCAGTAGGAATTCTGGCTCTCACAGACCTGACCTTTCTTTAAGAAGCCCTCCTATTCTCCACTCATTACATGTATTAACTGCAACTGTTTGAACTCGTTACCTGTATAAAAGACACCTGTCCACACACTCATTCGAACAGACTCCAACCTCTCCAGAATAGCCAACACCAGAGAGCTACTGCAGCGCATGCAAGGTCCCCTGCCTCAAGCCAGCGCATGTCCAGGCCCGTCTGAAGTTTGCCAATGACCATCTGGATGATCCAGAGAAGGAATGGGAGAAGGTCATGTGGCCTGATGAGACAAAAAGAGAGCTTTTAGGTCTGAACTCCACTCGCCATGTTTGGAGGAAGAAAGATGATTACAACCCCAAGAACACCATCCCAACCTTGAAGCATGGAGGTGGAAACATCATTCTTTGGGGATGCTTTTCAGCAAAGGGGACAGGATGACTGCACTGTATTGAGGGGAGGATGGAGAGGGCCATGTAAAAGCATTGAAGATGGGTCGTGGCTGGGTCTTCCAGCATGACAACGACTGGAGTCCTGGAGTGACCTAGCCAGTCTCCAGACCGGAACCCAACAGAAAATCTTTGGCGGGAGCTGAAAGGCCCAAATCCCTGCCGCAGTGTGTGCAAACCTGGTCAAGGACTACAGGAAACGTATGATCTCTGTAATTGCAAACAAAAGTTTCTGTACCAAATATTATGTTCTGCTTTTCTGATATATCAAGTAATTATGTCATGCAATAAAATGCAATATTTTTTTTTTAAATACCTATCATAAAAATGACAGACCTCTACATGCTTTGTAAGTAGGAATACCTGCAAAATCAGCAGTGTATCAAATACTTGTTCTCCCCACTGCAGGTTTGGCCTCTCCATCTATAATGCAAATTGTCTGGGAAAAGCCCAGGAAGTTGTAGCTACGCTCTCCCTGGAAGACTGTTTACAGTATGATGTAGTTAAAGCAGGAGCACTTCATGCTTATGAATTGGTTCCAGAAGCCTATAGGCAGCGAATTAGAAACTACAAAAAGTCCTCAAACCGCACTTATGTAGAATTTTCCAGGGATGAAGGTTCTCTTTTTCATCGCTGGTGTATAGCCAGAATTCATTCTGCTGGAGGAATTCAGAAAATACCATCAGGAAGGTGTTGACTTTCATTTAAATGAACAGGAGGTGGCAACATTGACCCAGGCAGCTGTGTTGGCAGATGAGTATTCCCTAACCCACTGAATGGTGTCTTGCAGGCCTTGTTTTAAAAGCCAAACAGTGACGTCATCACTTTCTCTTTCGCCTCGGTTCTCATCTGGCGAATGTGATGCTGAGACTGGTGAGTGATGTTACTGCCACCAAATAAGCCATGTGATATAGGACTGCTCGGTTTTGAAGAGCAAACCGAAACAGTCCCAGCCACCCTCCGCTAAACTGTTAGGTGTTGGGTTAATTCAGTCTGTGCCTCGTTTAACAGGCACATCGGTTGGCTTAAGGAAGTTGTTAAGCCAGATCCCGTGTTTGCGCTGTTTGTCTGTCGGTTGTGTTTCCGTAACGGGAAAACCAGCTGATCAGAAGTGCATTCAGATCCTCAAGATACCTGTGCGGCGCAGTCACTAATCCTCACAGACAGTTTGCCCTGGTCTGCTGAGACTTACATGTCCTTTTACAAGGACTAAATACAGAGCCCATGTCTGTGCTCTTACACTCCGTCCATTTAGAATCCGATTTGGTATCAGGACGTTTCTGTGTTGGTGTAGTGTTTAAGCTGCCAATGAAAGGAGTCACACTGTTACTAGGTAACAACATCGCTGGTGGTAAAGTGACTCCAGTGGTAGAGGTTGTTAAGGATTTACCATTTCCTGATTTATCCATTATTCTGCTAATTCAACGTAATAAATGGACTGTTTAGACTAGGCCTATATTTTGCTTTAGACTGTTCATGGTTGCCACATATAGAAGGAGACTTAGGTCAGCATGCCCTGTTCTTAGATTTTGTTATGGCCTGGACTGAAGGAGCCTGGACTGAAGGCCTGGATCTTATCTATGGTCCTGTACAGATGGTTCCAAGGTGAAGTTGTCTGTGTCTCCTCTGTTTCTTCCATTCGGGTGGGACAGAGACCAGGGGTAGCACTGGTTAGGAGGTCTGTTAACTATGACCTAGAACTTGGGTTGCCATGACAATGTAGATTTCTATCTTGTTTTACGATTAGTATGACGCCTTGTTTTGTATGTATGTTATAGCATAAGAGATAATATTTGCAGGAGCTGACCAGGGGGATTAAAAAGGAGAAAGCCATAATGAAATGCAAAGCAGTCTGTCATGGCATTACCCTGTTCATCTTTTATAATTTTGAGTGATGATTGTTCCCGTGGATCCATGTAATTAAACTTGAAATAATCAACTGTTATACGAACGACTGAGAAGTTCTTTATTTGAATAAATCGCGAACATTTTACATCTTCCACAGGGTGGTAGACAGCCCAAAACACAAAAGTGCAAATGATAATTTGATCCAAGCATTTCCTGCTTGTGTGTTAATGAGAGCCCAGTCTTATAAGTTGGGAGATGTGCTGGATTTTTACTGGTTCCATATTTGAGCAAGTTGAGGTAGAGGAATCTAAACAGAATGTTCCTCCTACAATGTCTATGGTGTCTATTCCCATAGAGACTAAGAAAAGGGAACATGGAGTCACGCCCCTGCTGCAAGACGTTCTCCTGTGAGTCACCCTGGAGAAGTTGATTGGGTGGCAAAAAGACAACGTTCTCCTGCGTAAATGTTTAGAGTCTCCCTAAGGAAGCACAGCTTAGGGAGACCGCCTACTTCATAGTTGGAGGAGTTTTGATGCATAAATGACCAGCGCATAACACACTGGAGTGCAGTCTGTCAAGTTGTTGTTCCTACACAGTTACAACAGCAGGTGTGGTCACTTGCTCATGATCCTGAATGGTCATTAGTTACTGGGAATGTAACTCCGGTTATATGAGTAGAGCCCCCAGAGAGGCTTCAGCTCATAGTGGTCTACCCCAGCCGTGTCAGCGGCCCTTGCTGAAAACTCATTATGCAAGATGCAACTGCCAATCAGGGCACGCCTGCCCCTTTTTAGGACCTGTTAGCCCAGAGAACACCCTCCTGAGTCTATTCAGCAACAAACTTGTGGGACAGCCGGGCAACAGGTCTAGGGGCTTCCGCTCCACTCATATAACGGGAGTTGCATTCCCTGTAACTAACGTTATATATCGTGGAGCACCCTAGAGGTGCGAGCGTGCCAAAAATGTAGTCCCTGCCGGACCAACCAGTCCAGTTAACAACCCTCCCCTAACACCCCAAGACGAAATATCCCCTGAAGCTGACAAGTATAGAGTAGGGATAATCAAATGCGTAATGATGAGAAATCCTCTCCCCCAAGGCAGCTTATGAACACTTAGGCCACCCCAGGGAGAAGGGATGTTGAGCTCAAGCGAAAGGGAATTGTACCCGTTCCACCTGTGCAACAAAAATACTCACACACCACACATTGCGAGATGAGGGGCATGGGGATATATGGAAAAAAACAATACAAGGGAAGCTGAACCTGTGCCTAAAGCATTGGCACGCAGTGGCAATATCAATGATTCACACAAACAGTTATGTAGTGCCAGGTAGAGAATGAAACAAGGCAACAGGATTTCCCCAGTAAAATTCAGAGACCCCGGCCAGCCGCACTGAGGATTGAATAAACAAGGGATGTGGGAGACATCCAGCAAATAGACACAGACAAACGCCAAAGCGGACAACCACGACGCCGCGGCGCAAATGTCATTTACTTAAATTCCATGGAAAAGAGCAGAGGAGGCCGCAACACCCCACATGGAGTGTGCACGAAGACCCTCCGGAACTGCAGAGCCAAGGCGATGCAGTCAAAAAGCCATTTGGAGAGACACCGCTATGAAAGCGGGTGACCCAGCTAGGATTCTAAATAACAGATAAACAATTGGGGAGTCAGTCTGATAGACCTTGTGCGCTCCAAGTACAGAGCGAGAGTGCGAACAGGGCACAGACAGTGGATTCTCTCGTCCACCGCACGTGAGTGCGGGTGGGGGGAGGAGGCCTGTAATTCAATAACCCTAGATCGCAAAGAGCTGGTGATTATCTTGGGAACAAGGGATGGATTAGGCATTAATCCCCTCTGATAGCCAGGCAGCCTGGGTGCACTGAAAGCGCAGAGATCACTCACTTGCTTGGCCTCCCCAAACCAACTGCCAAATGTGGGAGACGATGTCTGGGTGGAGACGCCACAATGTGCGCTGCCGTCAGGGAGCGGGGGTGTGCCTTTGTCCACATGCAGAGATGAGTCGCCGACCGGTGGAAAGCAGGAGATCTGATCCCCCCCTTGGCGACTGATATAGGCGACTGTGGTCCAGTTGTCTGAATGAATCAAGACATTGCGGCCCTTGACCGAGAAGTGGGTCAACACCAACAGGACCATGTTGAGCGATGACATCACCGTTTTCACGATTCCAGAGAAAGGGGGTGGGGCCAAGTGGAACTGAATTAGAAAACCCAGTCTGGCTGTTCGATTGAGCCATGCTGACATGGTACAGTGATGATGCCATTCCCAATAATGCTCTTGAGAGAGGAAGAGCACGCAGTTGGGGGGCGTTGGTTAGAAAAATATCAAATTCCCTCTCTGCCCCTACCACCCCCAAGCCTGACTAAAAAGGGGACACGGCCCAAAGAGGGCAGAGAGACATCGCTTAGTAGAGGAGCCCGGGCAATGAGCTGTTAGAAATCAGCCATGTCGTATAGTGGTAGTAATAATAACTCGTGTACTCGGTTGTCAAGGGAGAGAGTATTCAATGTTTATTGCAGCATATTGATAGTCTATTAGCACATGATGTTACAGGCTCAAACTCTTCCCTACTCTCTTTGTCTCTCTCTACTCTCTCAACTGTAATGTGGGGTACAAGCTGTTGAATACCTTGAGGGGTGTGTTTACCTAGCAAAGCCAAGACACTAACCCCCACACCAAATGGTCAATGTAAACATTCCTGTGGATACCAGAGTGCAACCAACAGGGAGAATCTTAACGTTCTGTTATTCTCAAAATCTAGGCACAATCACTTCTAATGAACCATACATTCATATTGTAGTTGCTAATGCTCAGATCCTACAGAGCAAAGGGTCGAGGAGCCGAATGTGAAACGGCCAACCAGAGGGGAGGGGATGAGAAAGCTCCTCGTCCGACCACGGAAGTAGCCACTGTGCATTCGGCACAAACCATCAGTGCTTGGTTCAGATGAAGGATAGCCTTAAAGTTTCCTGCTACCTCTTCGATGTCACATCACTTCACGTCACTTCACGTCACGTCACCTCATGTGACGATGGAGTAGGTGAGCGGTCCAAAATATGGGAAGCCGCTGACACGCGGAGAGCGATGTTGTTTGCCGTGGCCAGGGCGTGTGATCCCAGGACAAAAGCTTTGTCCCAAAGCTGCCCCGAATAGCGGTGCTTGGTAGACGGCAAGAAGGACGACTTCTTCGACCAGGCCCAGGAAGGTAGGAAATGTACGGTCAGCTCGGGCTCTAGAGGAGGGATGGCCAAGATAGCGTAGGATTTAATCGGGGCTCTGGCAGAAGCTGGGGAGGATCAGGAACCCTCAGCGAACAATTTAAAACCCCGGACATCAGGTGTTGAAGAATCCCCCGGCTTGATACGTTCCACCCAGGAGCCGAAAGCCATGTCGGAGGGTCCCTTAGGCATAGGCAGAGGAGGCAGGGCCAGCTGAATCTGTAGCGCTGCTCTCTCAATCATTCCAGCAAACTCCACACGGAGAGGGGGCGGGCGGAGGGAAGCAGCAGAAGTGAGGTCGTCTTCTAATCCGGAGAGAGGGAGAAGTGGGAGACCTGCCACCCAAACCTATGTGGGAAGGGAGCGGGTTTCCCTAAGTCAGAGGAGTCGTGTCCAGCGTAGGAGCGTCCTCCTCAGACTTCTCGACATTGCTGCTGGAATCCAACACGGCAGAGACGTCCACTTCCTGTTCTAAAAATGTTGCCCTCTATACAAATGTTGAGATGGACAAAGAAGCACAGGAGAGACCCTCGTGAGTGTGAGCCAGTCCCAGGCAGGAAACAAACAAACAATGAGTATCCTGATCTGGTGACAGGTCGGCGAAACGGCAGGCGGCGGCAAAAAACTTCTTCATCTTGAGACGTCGAACTAAAGAAGCAAAAATTCTCAGGCTGAAGCAAAAGAATAATTAATCAGTAGCACTCAGCAAGTGATTGCTGAAAAAAAAGGAGGGTGTTCTCTGGGCTAACGGGTCCATATAGGGACAGGCGTGCCCTGAGTGGCTGTTGCATCTTGCATAAAGAGTTTTCAGTATGGGCGGCTAACGCGGCTGAGGGGAAACCATTTAGGGGTAACCACCGGACATTTAGGGGTAACAAAAACGTACAGCATAGCCAATTAATCTGATTCCTGTAGTTTGAGGATGAGGGAGTGCAATTTGTACTATTCGCTTTAAGGAAAACAGTACAAGAGTGTTTAGGGTTTAAGCCCTGCTGATCTTCTGTTTGGACACACGCCACGAGGTCCACTGAGTGTTAAATGAGCATGTTAATCAAATTACCCTTAAAAATAGTATGGAGATCAAATTACTGATCTTGTTACAGATGTTGCTCATTTACCTAAACAGTTTTTTTACCGCAGTAAAATCAGGTAGATTGCGGCAAACTGGGATTGCATTATTCCAAACACATGGGGGAGCTAGAACGCTGAACATGCTTTTTGTTCTCAAAAATAATTTTCTAAACAACAGTAAACAACAATGTTCAAAATGTTCTCCAAACATAACAGATTATAATGAATGTAAAAGCAAAATATTTCTAGTTGCAACTTCGTAACTGATGTGATATAATAAAGAAATACACCAATAGCCTACACAAAAATAAAGAAAATTTGCTTAATCATTTGAATTATCTTAAGAATTATAGTAAATTGCTTGCCAAATTCCAACCTTTATACTAATAATGTGAATTATTATTTTTAAATAGGCAAATGGATTCTAAAATCAACTTCTTAGTAGTTGTTTACAAAAACAAAAAAAATGCATTTTCATTGAGCATAAAAACAAAATGCCAGAATCACAGCTTTCTGCACTTTGAAATCGCACGCGTTCAGATTGTGATTCCAAATTATTAGTATAAAGGTTGGAGTCCGGCAAGCGAATGAAACGACCGTGTCAGTCTCCAGTACACAATCTATTTTCAAGTGCTCTTACAACACCTCTTCCCCTACATTTTGCTATTTAGGACAATAAAGGTTTACAATTAAAATGTCCAGCTGTATATCTCAAATCGGTCAATCAAACTATACAACACATTTTTCTGTTCATGCATCTCACTCATCCCAAATTATTAAGAGTGAGTTAAAGTGAGTATTCTTAAAACAATTCCGTGATGGCTCTATAACTAACAAAATATCCACAATCCAATAAAGTAACAACATGCGTGGGTCAGGGAAAAATACTAACTGGCAGTGCTGGTACTCTGAACATCAAATTAACCAATCAGAAACATGAAGACACGGCATAGAGCGCACTGCAAAAGAATAGTGTGGAGTTGGGCTTGCTAAGAAAATGAACCCAGAGAACAATGAGATAGAGACTTGGGATAATTTGGTGCCAAACAGAAATCATCTTCTGTTGTTTGGGAATATATTGGGATCCAGAGAGATGTCACAAACGAATGTAGGCCTAATATTAAAGACCAGTAAGAGTGGTTAGAACATCATATGGAATCAAAAAAATTATTGAAAAACGTGGCAAAGAACTCTCATCTGGGGGAGGGGGGTTGGGCGGGTGCTATGCCCCGAATGTATTGTGATCCTAGCAACGCCTGTGGTCAAATATATTGTTTTCATTTTGTTTCACTAATAATAAATTACTCTGATACCTTTGATGAATTACATGGGAAGATGGGGTTGCACTACACATTTTTTCTAGTTATCGATAGGATTGAATGTTGTACATCTAATGTACATCTAGAGGCGGCCTTTATTGTTGCTGGCAATTTTAACAGCGCCAATCCGAAGAAAGTCCTATCAAAGATTAAAAAGAACAATCAACTTCCTGACGCTGGAAAAACACTCTTGACAGTGTCTACTCTCCATTTCATCAGGGATATAAGGGCCTTGTTGTGGCAATTTCTTAACTAATGTATTTTGGAGACATGTTTGCTCATCAATTACCTAGTATGTAACTCTGGTCTTTGGTTGTGACATGCATCTGTATTATGTCAGAGAATCATTAGGTGCTGTGAAATATGGTTCCGGGTATATGTGTTAGGGCACATTCAGGTATATGTGTTAGGGCACATTCAGGTATATGTGTTAGGGCACATTAAGTTATATGTGTTAGGGCACATTAAGGTATATGTGTTAGGGCACATTCAGGTATATGTGTTTGGGCACATTCATTTAAATGTGTTAGGGCGCATTTGGATCTGCAGACAGGGTTAAGGCCTTGAATACCTCGCGAAAGGGCTGACGAGCTTATTAACGCATGCTGAGCACGTTTATCGAGGTACCAGGGTGACGGTGGCGACTTTTGGGTTTGCTCTGGATCCTGCGTTTTCGCCACGCTTTGGTTTGATGGGTTTAATTATGGGTAAGTGTGTCAGTTAATCTTTGCTGGTATCTCGTGTTTACATTGGTCCGGCGAAAATTATATATGGTGTTTGGACATGTGAACAATGTATCTTTTAGAGTTATTAGATTTTCCGGTCAATTACGTTTTCGTTCAGTGACGGATTCGTGGCCTACCAGGCAGATTGGAGGAATTTGTCCGAGGTTTCGTATGGGAGTTGCAGAAGGTATATTGTAAGGTGGTTTGGAAAGCGTTCTTTAAGGTATGTAGTAAGTGATGACTGATGGATGTTTTAGAAAAGTTGTGTGGAGTTTATTGATCTCTGTGTTGTAGTCCTTTTTGCTCAGGTTGAATGGATCGTCCCTCTGACCGCCCCCACCCTCCCGCGGTGTTCCGCCAGGTCGATCGCTGGGACTCCTTGGTGTTTTTTCATCGTCCCCTTTCCGGCGACGCGGAATCGCTGGAGTACTTTCCCTGCACTCGATGTAGCCAACCCCGCTGGTGATCAATATAGCCCCCGACGTGTTTTGCTCCACGTTGGACGTGTTGAGTGAGTCTACGCGGGTCACAACATGTCTCGTAAAGGGGGGAGAAGAACACACCAGATACGTAATCTCCGTTGGCCCAGCCAGCATTTACGGCGGCTAAGACCAAAGTTGACTACGGACCTGGGGTTGAGGAAAGACCTATGCTAACCGCTACGTTTTGAATTTCTGAAGCTACATATAGACATTCGATTGGACATTGGGTTTGGGAAGACGATGGCTATTTGTGTAGTGTTCCCGCAAGAAGTGTGACGGTTTAGGCTACCTCTGGCCTTGCCGCGAGCGACCCTGCGGGAACAGGCAGGAATGCTAACCGCCTGAAGGAGGGCTGCTGACGGTCAAAGGAGGCGGACCAGAAAGCATCTACGGGTGAGAACATTCCTGGACGCACCCCTGTTTTTTTCCTCAGATATAGATTGCAGGATTTATACTTTCTTGTATGGTTTGGTAACCTAGGTAGCTGGTTTTGGTTTGTTAGGTTAGGTGGATTTGTGGAAGTAGATAGTTGGTTTTGGGAAAGTACGGTTTGTAGTGTTAATTTTATACTATTTAACTGTTGTGAAGAAAAGGTTGTTGTTCCGTGTCCTGATAGCACTAGTTACACTCCCATGCAGTCAACCTGTTGTGGGGCGATTGGTGCAGGATTTTGAACAGCTCTCTATTGGTGGAATTGGTTTCTGTAATAATGTCTGTTGCGTAATGCGAGAAAGATGTCTTGTTTGTTTTTCCAAAGTTGGGGAATTGAGCCCCTACGTGTCCTCGTACGTCCTGTATTGTAGGTATGGGAGATTTGGTACTGTGGGCTGGTGGTGAGTGGGCCTCGGGTTGATTTCCAACCATGTAGGGAGTGCACTGATGGCTTAGGGGCTATATCATGTGGTGGGGTATTACTCCACATGCTATGCTCAGGGGACCTCGCGGTTTTTGTCGAAACTCGATGTACACCAATTTTAGAGACTGTAAAATGGAGTATGGATTGCTCCTACAAACCGCCAAAGTTGTCGGACAAATTGTGGTTTTGCGAATAGTTGAGTTGATGAAGCAGTGAAGGTTGGACCTTATGTCCATGATCTGTATGCGGTCATGGCCCGAGTGCCAGGCATTTGTAAATGTCTGGTTGTGGCCGACCTAGTAACTGCATTTTCCCTTTTGGTATTTCCTGTGCACGAGGGATCCGATTGGCTGCACCTTGTATTCCTGGGATGGCCTTTGAGGAAACTGGTCTCACCTATGGTAGTTTCCCCAACATGAGTATATTTTGTTTTGGTATAAACAAATGTTAGGTGCAGGCTGAATTTATTTTCCTCTCTGTAGCTTTCATGTTGGTATGTATGGTTTTACGACCTACTTGTTGTGAGGGTGGAGACCTGAAGTCATCCCCCGTTGTTAATGAGAGGAACTATCTTGAAGTAAGTGAATGGAGTAATAATGTAGGTTCTGATTTTGTGTTTGTCTGACTGCTACTAATTAGAATAGTATTGGTCATCTAGACAGGTTGCATCAAAGTTGGAGTAATTCCCTAAACTTTAGGAGGTTAATTGAGACATTATGTTATTGGTGTCCCGATATAGTTTGGCTATTGCCTGTGAGAATGCAAATTTGATATGCTGATTTGGGTGTTGCTTCTTTGAGTATGAAAACTTTGTCAAAGGGTTATGCAGATTATAATTCCTTAACACGAGCAACCGTGTGGCACATTTTTTTTGTTTGGTTTGTGGATGTTTTTAGCATTTTAACTTTTATTTTTGAGGTAAATTCAGTTTGTGACTCCTTGCTGAATGAATAATAGATTCATCCTTGCTCTCAGTTTTCTTCATGTCCGTCCTGTAATGGTTCCGCTTTCACGTATGGAGTCATTTTCTGTTGACTGACGTGAAAGCAAGGGGGGAATGTGTGAAATGATTATCTATGGTGAAAAAGAGTTGACTTTAGAGTTCAAAGCGAATTAAATAGGTACTTGAAAGAGATGAAGGATTGGGTTTTCCTGTTTTCTTAGTTAAATTAGAAATTGTTATATCAGAAAATCTGTTATGGCCCTAAGTAAACATTTACAGTTTTGTCCAATTTGGATTTTTGGAAACTGTTTTGTTTGATGTCAAACCTAATATGGTTATGGTTGAGTAGAATACATCTTAAGATTTTGATTTGGTTTAGCTGAGAAAGAACTAATTTGTTGAGATGAATAGTGACTATGAGAATGTGAATGTGTTTGTTTGTTTGATATTTGATTAGAAGTAACCATGTTAATTCCATGCATTATGGAATAAGTAGGTAAAAAGGTGCAAGGAGCACATTTTGTTATTCCTTACATGGGTACTACATTTTGGTATGGTTTAATTGATACTAAGAAAGCGAAGTTCTATTATAGAAAACCAAGTTGAGAAGTTTTACATAGTCTAAATTGTAAATAGAGGTGCAGACTCCTTGGAGTGTGCAACTCACTCACACAAACACCATTGTGGGTGGGGGGGTCTGCTTGAAATGGGTTTTTGACTTGTTTGATCTCCTTGGAGGAGAAACAGATTTACTGGTGACATTATCAACATTGGGTTTTCTAATTTGGCTACAATTAATACTGTTTTGATTATTCTGGTTTTGAATTGGTTACGACCATCAGTTATCTCTCAAACAGCAAGTCTGGATTCAGACCGGCCTTGAGATTTTTAAAAGGAAATTGTAACTATTACTTTGAGAGTTTATCTAGTACATACGAGAGTGGAAGAGTAAAAAAATGGAAGTTGTATCTGGATTCTTTGTTTCCCCTGGGTAAAAATGTAACATATTTCAAGATCTAGATTACTTTTAGTTAATTGAGACCCTCACACCCTGTTTTAGGACAAGGTCTGGAGAGACAGGACAAATGGGAGGTCATGATTTATGACAGGATTGCAATGTCTTTGATGTGCTAGGGTAAATAAAGGCTGGGAGAGATTCACACTGAGTTTCATCTGGTAGAGAAATTAAAGGCTAAATAATAGTTATGTTGGCTGAGCTTCGAGATGGTGTGAAATATTTTGATTTGCAATAAGGTGTTTGATCATTTATGTGCACCAAAGGTGAATTTGATTGTAGGTCCAACATAAAAAAAATCTGATGTAATTATATATCTACTGAGATCTGGTTAGATGAGGAACTAAGAATTTTTTAGGAACTATTATTTAAGAGTGATACTTTAACGTAAGCCAACTATCTTAACTGATGAGTAATTCAAACAGTAATAGGAAATTGTTCTTCTGTTCTTGTAGTTTTGTTAATTGTTGGTTGTCAAACCAACAACAAAAAAGAGTGGAATTGTTGTGGTGCTACACTAGCAGAAGAGAAGCACCAGGAATGTTAGTGTTTACACTATTCAGTTACTGTTTACAATTGTTCTAATCTACCTAGACAAAGGAAACAGAAAGATACTGGATATTCAGGTATACAAGTTTAAGTGTTTGGTAGGACTGTGTTCTAATGCATTAGCAAGAAGCAACAAACTAATGTAATGGACATATTTCTAATTGTGTACTGTGCAGTTGCAACTAATCTTCTCAAGGAGAATTCACTGACAGGTACAGGACACTTGAAAGCGATTCAGCAATAAAGGACTGGTGGGAGCCAGAGTGACTGAGTTTGGATTTAAGGACAATGGTGAGGTGAGCTGAGATAAGATGGATCTCATACACACACACTCACACACGGACTGTCCCACAGCTGCAAGCGGATTCTACTTCCCCGAATGGTCTACAGTAATGCCTGGCTCTTGACAGCAGGACTAATTCTAGACCTGATGATTCTACCATGAGATTAAGAAGGCAACCTCCAACCGACCGGGGGAGCTATGGAAGGCTCCGGTTCTGGAGAACGTTTGCTGAGGTGCGGAAATACCAACTGGACGACATCATACCACACTGGTTGGGTCCATATCAGGTACATCTCATCTGCTGTCTAGGTAGCTGAGAGAAGAGCCTGGGGTCGACGCCACACGCAACAGGAGAGCATCAGTGGTTTAAATATTGAATTGAAATCACTGATGGAAAAGTGAACTTTTTGGTGCTAGTAACCATTACTTCCTACCCGGCCTGCAGCTATAGAGCCCTTAGATGGAACTGGTCATTTTGGTATGCACGAAGGAGAGCACACATCAAGCAATTGGTATTAGAGGACTTTGTACAAGTAAAAATTGAAGGATGTATTCAGTGACTGGTGTTTACACACCAATGTGTCGACGCAACTAACCCCATACTGTCAGTATATGTGTATGTCACCTGAAATTACTTCCTTTGACCAGTGACTTTAACATAAAAGTTTTGCTGTACTATGTTATAGTTCTGTGTAATGAAAATGTGTGGTATTGGAGTTAATATGAAGGTAATGGTCTAGAAGCATGTAAATGAAGATTCAGACGTTTCAGGTGTTACAATTCTCTAATCATTAGGGTAATGATATCAACAGGGTCATTAAGGAGCACTGTTTTGTTTCCGTCTCTATCCTAATGAAGAAATTGTTTAGGGATTGATACCAAGGGTTGATGTGGTATCAAGAGAATGGATTGTTGTGGCAATTTCTTAACTAATGTATTTTGGAGACATGTTTCCTTATCTATTACCTGGTATGTAACTCTGGTCTTTGGTTGTGACATGCATCTGTATTAGGTCAGAGAATCATTAGGTTCTCTGACCATCTGCTCAACTGGCTAAACCATTAAGGGTATCTGTCCTTTGTTCCTTAGGAATATGATTTTAGGGGGACGGTAGGGGCAGTTGGCACTTTAGGTAAACACAACAGTAAACATTATGGCAGGAAGGATAAGATGGGGGGATAACCCTCCCACCTGTGAGACCTAAGATTGATGGGTAACATCATACCACACCCCTTTAACTGTTATAAATACTGGACCGTTGTTGTAAGTTCCTTTAGAGGCTCCTCAAATGATTATTCTGTAAGCGTTTGACGCATCTCGCTATTTGCAAATAAACTGCTAATTGTACCAAGAGTCTTACTCCTTTAAGAGTGTTTATCGATAACATTTCCATCGCAGGCTCCCCTGTCCTGCCTTCGGCAAATCGGACTATATGTCAATACTGCTGCTCCCTAGTTACAGGCAGAGGCTAAAACGAGAAGCCAGTGACGAGGTCCATACAACGAGGGAAGGACGAATCGGATGCCGACTTACGCAAATGTTTCCTAACCACAGACTGGGAAATGTTCCGAGAGGCGTCTGGTGGCAATATCAATGAATACACAGAGTCCGTGACCGGTTTTAATAGTAAATGTATCAACAACGTTGTACAATGTACAACTACAATAATTTCCTAATCAAAAACCATGGGTCAACAGTGGTATCCTATCCATGCTTACTGCGCAGACTGCAGCATTTTGCTCTGGCAACAAGGACAATTAAAAGAAATCCTCAGGAAGGCAATAAAATCTGCGAAAATTAAATACAGAGTAAAAGTAATTTTCCAGCTGTAAATTTTCACTGCTATGCTGATGAGACAGTTATATATTTCGATGAAGCATGGAGAAACCCCCAAATTAGCTACTTTGGAAGCATGTGTTTCAGATATTAGGAAGTGAATGACTGAGAACTTCCTTCTAAACTCAAGAAAAACTAAAATGCTCGTTTTAGGACCCAAGAAACAAAGACTCTTATTGGCAGATCTCACTGTGAACCTCGATGGCTGCATGGTTGTATCCCAAAAAACTGTAAAAAATCTTGGCGTACCCCCCTGACCTCTCCTTTGATGAACATATAAAATGTATCTCAAGAGTTGCTTATTTTCATCTTCGAAATATTGCAAAAATCAGAAACTTTTTAGCAAAAACTGATGCAGAAAAACGAATCCATGCTTTTGTTACATCAAGATTAGATTACTGCAATGCTTTTTTTCCGGTTACTCTGATGAATAAATAAATAAACTTCAATTACTGCTACACACTTCTGCTAGAATCCTAACTAGAACAACAAAAAATGAACACATTACTCCAGTACTAGCCTCTTAACACTGGCTGCCTATGACAACTACGCCATCTGCTGCCAATCCTCCCCCTGCAGGAGGCGGGCTTCGGCGCTCGATGTCACCGGCCTTCTGACACCATTGCCCATCTCATCAACTCATGACACCTGTTGTCTCGTTTAGCGCACCTGATCATCATCTACAGTCATTCCCCTCAGTATATATGTTCCCTCTGCTCCCTTTGTCTTTGTGTATTATTGTCTCACTGCCATGAGCATTGTCAAGCTCTCATTAAATATTACTGACCTAAAGACTCCGCTATCCGCTCCTCCTTGTTCGCCACCACGAGCTGACACTGCCTGTTAGGGTAAGGGCTGATTTTAAGGATACCCTCCTTCCAATGCCATTCGGGGGCGGAGTCACTAGCTTGTTGTTGTCTCTCTGTTGCACACATGTGCAATTGGGCTGTGGTCTGCTGGCAATACTCAGCCCTCATTCAGGATGGTTGTGGTTGGTGGGTGTCCCTTTGGTTGATGCTTGGTAATGTGGGTGGATTGATTTCCTGCTTGTTGGGCCCTGTCCGGGGCCTCCTCCGGGTAGGGCCACAGTGTCACTGGACCGCCCTGTCTCAGCCCCAACGTCTTACGCTGCTATTTTATTGTCTTGGGGGAGTAGGGTCAACATTTTCCCTGTTTTCTGTCGTTTTAGACTAGTGGGGGCATGGGGCTTGGCCCACACCTGCGGAGAACCTGGCTTGACTCGTTGCCATCCCTGTCCAGAGTCCTCCTGGTTGTGTTGCAGATCAAGAAAATGCCTGACGATTTCAGCTGCCACTCTGCTGACCCCCCTCCCCCTGTCCTTGTCCATCCGGTTATGCCTCCGATCTGGACAAGGTTTAAATAGACTCTGGGCTTAGCCCACATGCATTGAACTATTCAAATTTGGACTCTTAATATGCTCACCCGGCACTGCCAGAAGAGGACTGGTCACCCCTCGGAGCCTGGTTCCTCTCTAGGTTTCTTCCTAAATTTGGCCCTCTTAGGGAGTTTTTCCTAGCCACTGAAGTTCATCACTATTGTTGTTTGCTCCCTGGGGTTTAAGGCCGGGTGTTTTGTGAAAGCACTTCATGACAACTGCTGATGTAAAAAGGGCTTTATAAAATACATTTTATTGATTGAAGTAGAATCTCTCTTCCAGTGCTCCAATACCAGGGACATGTGAAGTGGTCTGAGAACCATCACTGACTATAAAGCCTATTCAGGTACTGTGGGGGAAGTTTCCCTACAGACAAAACAGATCCATAGAGGATGCCATCGCTCTGACCCTCCACGATGCGCTCTCTCATCTGGACAAGAGGAGCACATATGTGAGAATGCTTTTCATTGACTACAACTCAGCTTTCAACACCACTGTGCCCCATAAGCTGGTGGTGAAGCTCAGGGATCTAGGTCTCAACCTTACTATGTGTAGATGGATCCTGAACTTCGGATGGGCAACACCACTTCCTCCTCACTGACACTCAGTACTGGCTCCCCCCAGGGCTGTGTGCTGAGCCCGCTCCTGTACTCTCTCTTCACCCATGACTACCTGGAAACTCACATCTCCAACACCATCGTTAAGATTGCTGACAACACCACCAGTACAGGCCCGATCCCTGACAACGACAAGTCAGCCTGCAGAGACAAGGTAATGTCACGGACTTTGTGGTTTCAGGAAAACAACCTCCAGCTCAATATCAGCGAAACAAAGGAGATGATTGTTGATCACAGGACACAATAAATGTTTAAGACCTGTTTTTTTAACAGTAACGTCATTTATTAATTGTTTGGGCCCGTGGTTTAGGTCCTAAACCTTCAATCTGATTCCTGTTGGCGTCCCTGGGTAATAGTGTTAAAACTGGAAAAAGTTCTGTCATGATTTATCTTTGACTTTTTATATCCACTGTATGTTTTATATAGCCATACTCTTAACAGCAATAAAAGACAAACTCTGTGAACACACAAATGTTTTTTAGTTAAATTATTCAGCAGAATGAGCTCTTCAAAATCTTTGTGAGGTGAGCATATACTCAGTTTAAATACTGTTTATCAACTGTAGGGCTGTTGCAATTATTAGCTACATAATTGCCCTATCTAAATAATCTGAGCCAGATCGCAATTATGCTTATAGACAACAAAGTCTTTGCACAATTTTTTGATTCCATAGTCATGTTTTCAATCTGACTAAGAGATTTTGAGAATGGTTTTGGTTTCCATAGGAACAAAAAAAACATTTGACAGGCTCTGCGAAAAGTTATACTATTGGTTCAGATCATTTACTGAACCTTGTTTGCTGGCAAGTTGCATCATCACTAGATTTTTTTTTTTTCTCCACCGTCTGGGTTATGTCTGCTGCGCCTTCGACATTTCAGAGTCTTATCCTTGAGCTGGTCCCGGAGGATGCTGCTTTTGATTCTCGCGCCAAGCATAGTCACATGACTCCGTAATGTCTTATTGCGAGAGTGAGATGAGGCTCTGTGTTTTCTTGGCGACAGATCATACAGGTCACACAATATTAGGCTATTTAATATGCTATTAATCTATTTACTTATTATTTTTACCTATTTCCCACCAGACATTTTGGCAGTTGAGAATATAGAATACACCAGATACCGGCGAAAAGCCTTTGCTGGCTAACATAAACCCTGGTGCACAGATTTGGTGTGCATTATGATGGGAAGTCCTGGGTGATGTGATCAGGCACAGGTGTGCTTAACAGGGAATGCGGCACGGTGAATGCGGTGCCAGCACCCGGAAGCTGGCTTGTTTACGGGTGGCACCGTGACAGTGTAGGCTAATGTAAATCATCGTATCCTTTATTTATTCAGCAAATTAATTGTGTTTATAGGCATTTGAAGGTTATTCATCCCAATATCCTTTGATTGTAGCAAACTGGTCGACAGTGTCTCTTATTTTACCTAGTACAAAATATGATGGAAATGAAAACTGAGTTTGAATGGAATAATTTTGAGTAATTTTAATTTAGTAGATTTTTAGCACCAAATGAATGAAAATATTGTTGCCTGTGTTCTTAGAAATAATCCTTCAATGTAGGCTATTCTTTTTTGAGTGAGACATTTTGATAGGTAAAGTGGGACACTATATTATGATTCAAATTAACCACTAGACACACGAGAAACTTTTAACTGTATTAATTAATTCAGGTGTACAGTAAATATAAAATCAGTTATTCAGATTGGAAACATGATTTTAAAATCAAAACACTGTGCAAAAAGCTCCTTGTCTATAATAATTATTGCGATGTGGCTCAAATTATTTTGATCAGGCAATGTAAAAATTGCGACAGCCAGGTGGCCAGAGTACCCAGGCAGATGCTAATCACTCCTAACGGCTAATCACTCCTAACCGGCAAAACCCCCCAGATAAAAGATGACGCTCCCTGTGAATTAACTTTACAATGAGAATGAAGTGTAATATTGATGACATAGTCGATTACATGCAGCGAGACAAAATCAGTTTTTCTTCTCAGTATTGCAATTTTATTCATGAAATTCATTTTTTAGGAAAAACAATTTGTTAGATGTCATCTTTACTGAAGCCAAAATGTGCCCAAACAACGAACACTGAGTTTTTCTTTGGGACAAAATGTTTAGTTGACTCAGTGTTTGAGTTCTCCATGTTGCTTCCATGCGGCTAACAGGACCGGGCGGAGTCACGTGACTGCACACAAGGTAGTATGTTCTTGAGGCAAAAGTATTAACAAGATCAAAAACCCATAGTAACCGACATGGGAAAATTATTAGAGGATACCATTAGCCTTTGGTTTATGTTCTGTTTTGTTAAACAGTTGTTTGATAAATCGCAATTTAACACATTCGGAGAGTATTAGAATGTTTTTTTCTTATCATTTTGGCGCTGGTGATTTTTTTTTTTCCTCAGGCTCTAGCTAAAATCTCTTTGAGGGTGCCAAAAATGCCTCTATGCAGGAAAAAGCCTAAATTGTTATGTTAATTTGCATTTAACGTTTATCTATCACCCATTAAGTGATTTGCATCTCCTGGGTACAATCTGTCACAATTATTACATTGCCTGACACATGATATTATTTGAGCCACATCGCAATTGTTTTTGTATGTTTTTGCAGAATGTTTTAATTCCAAAATCATTTTACCAATCTGAATAAGGGATTTTGAGGCCTATGTTAGAAATGTCTACCATGCGAATGTGTCGAGCGTTCTGCCAAAAAGACTACAACTAATTCATTTGATCATGTTACTCGCAGACAAAAATCCTTTAACACATTGTATTTTGGATTATATTACATCAAGTTGTAATTTTATTTACTGTACACCTGTGTTACTTAATATATGCTGTAATTTTTTTTCATGTTTCTAATAGTTTTAATTTTAATCATAATATAGTGTCTCACTTTAACAAAGGGTCCCACTCAAATAAACAATAGCCTACATTGTATGATTATTTCTAAGAACACAGACAATGTACAAATGGTTATGGAGAGCATGAGAAGTTCTCCTGATTTTCCCTTCTGGATGACTTCCATTTCATAGCCAAAGCCTGTGCAACCATGAGAGATGTAGGTCAAATTTTCACCGTCATGTGCTATGTTTACCGGCACATCCAGAAATGTGAATGTCATTTCCATTTCATATGCATATTAGCGTTTTCTCAGTGATTTAGTGTGAACTAGAAACTGCAAGTTTGCTAGTTTTGTTGTCATTAGCTTGCTAGTTCTGTTGTCATTTAGGGTATATAGGAACATAATCCCATGCAGGCTATATTCTAAGTGCCTTAGTTTATATACTCCTTCGAGATGTGTTTAATATTGAGTTTAGTTGAGTATTCCATTGTGGACTTTATAGACGCATTTAGGCTAATGCAGCAGTGTAAACAAATCGTGATGCCTTATTGTTACGTGAATGCATTCAGTTGTTCCTTCTAGTGCAGTACAACTTACGTTGTTGTAAGCAATAACTGTTAGAGCCTTGTACAGTTGGTTGTATTAAGTTATGTAGCCTACCTGCTATTTACCTTGCTTATTCCTTTTCTGTTTTCACCACACATACACACCCACACATATATACCCATAGATACCATTGTGTATTTCGGAATACTGGTGTCTGAACTACAACTGGCCCATGTTGCATCACTGTGCTGTCCTGTATTCAGTAGTGACTTCATTAAACAATGAATCGATCACAACAAAGCTGTCTGTCATCTGTGCCCTGACCAGCATCCGAAGGAGAACACATTAAGTAGTAAGGATCACACTTAAGAATTCTACAGTCCTACAATTCCTACATTACAGGCAATAATATTTTCATTTGTTTATTATGCCCTACGAATGTAAAAAATCCGGCAGATTAAAATATAAGCTGCCAAAATGTCCGGTGGGAAATATACCAAACGAATACGTAAATTGATTAATAGCATACTAAATAGCCTAATATTGTGTGACCTGTATGATCTGTTTCCAGGAAAACAGCGATACTCCTCCCACTATCACAAGAAAACAGCGTGCCTCCGCTCACTCTCACGGTAAGACATTACTGAGTCGTGACTAAGCTTGTCGCGAGAATCAAAAGCAAAACACGAGGTTCAGTAAATTATCGGAGCCTATGGTTAAATTTTTCCCGCAGAGCCTGTCAAACGCACTTTTGCCCGCTTGGGCTGGACATCCTATGGAAACTGACATAATTCGCATGGAATTTGTTGAGACATTTCTAACATTCACCTCAAAATCCTTAAGTCAGATTGGAAACATGACTATGGAATCTAAATACTGTGCAAAAAGATAAGCAACTGAAACACGCTTGTCTATTAAATAATACGTTTGCAAAATTAGGCTACATTATGGGACATTGTAAAACTATTCTCAACTAGATTTAAACATACTGAAATTAAATTGCTAAAGAGTTTTTGTAAATTATCTATGACCTATAACTTTCTTCAGAGTTCTTAATCACTGAAATCCTGTGGAAATTGGCGTAATTTGCATCTATATTTGTTGAGCCGTTTCTAATATTGGCTTCAAATGTTGCGAGAAACATTTTAATAAAGGTGGTTGTGACCCACATTCACTTAGAAGAGGACTAAAAGCGAATGCAATTCCATCAAGTCACCCATTTCAAACCATGGCGACAAGACAGATTGTAAGCAAAACTTTAGATTTTTATGTAATACAAAAAGTACACATTGCCTCTGGATATTCGGGGCAAGGGTTGGGGATTAACGTGTTCAACATCGCCCCCATTTAGATGTTCTGCAAGCTTCTATTCGGTCAATTTATCATCTCTCTATTATGGTTAGGATTAGTAATGCTATATTCCCCAAAAAGCAAACATAATATATATGTATTTTCCTTTCCCTCTCAAGTATTAGTTTGGAGTGTTTTAGAAAAGTTTTCCACTTGCAATGCAGCGTTGCGATAGGGATACCTATTGTTTCCATTCCATTCATGAATTTGTACAATACTAATAATACTTATTACTGAGCAGAGCAGACTAATGGGATGTTTTATAAAATGACTCTGTGCCTGAGGGAACTACCCGGGTAAGGAGACTATCACCGAAATATGTTTTGTGGACAAACTATCCCTTTAAGCTTACACTAAAATTGTATCATAAAATAAATAATAGACAATTAAATCTTAATTATTTAAACTAATTTTCAACCAATATGTAACAATTGTAACATACATAGGTGCACATTTTCTTAATAAGATGTTAGCACAGGTTTTAAAGTGTCTTGGTGTTAAGGACAATGTTTCTCGCGCATACTGTCCCAAATCCTAATGCCCGCTGGAACGTTGGCATTAGATTTTAAAGTTAACACTGCTTTAATACTATCTAGAGAGTGATAAGGAGTGGGATGAAGGCATTCCACTAGTTTTGTTTGCGGTGCGTGAAAGTGTGCAGCAATCTCTCGTCTTCAGTCCTACCCAGCTTGTGTTCGGCCATACAGTTTTAGTCCTCTGAAAGTTTTAAAAGAAGAATTGATGTCATCAAACTCATGTGCTAGACATGTACTCATGCAAATTCAGTTCTGTGAGCACAAACTCTCACTGAAAGAAATGCTTATATCTACCCAAGACGTCATTTTGTTAAAAAAGCTGTTCATCGCTCAATAGAAACTATTGGCCAAGTTTTACTATTGCTACCAGTTTTAGGTTTCTCTCTTACCACTCATTTTTCTGTCACGTAACTTGTGAAAAAGATTTCATAATTAACAATCAAATTCAATCAATCACATTTATTTTATAAAGCCCTTTTTACATCAGCAGTTGTCAAAAAGTGCTTTCACAAAACACACGGCCTTAAACCCCAGGGAGCAAACAACAATAGTGATGAACTTCAGTGGCTAGGAAAAACTCCCTAAGAGAGCCAAATTTAGGAAGAAACCTAGAGAGGAACCAGGCTCCAAGGTGTGACCAGTCCTCTTCTGGCTGTGCCGGGTGAACAAATTAAGAGTCCAAATTTGAATAGTTCAATGCATGTGGGCTAAGCCCAGAGTCTATTTAAACCTTGTCCAGATCGGAGGCATAACCGGATGGACAGGGACAGAGGGAGGGGGGTCAGCAGAGTGGCAGCTGAAATCGTCAGGCATTTTCCTGATCTGCAACACAGCCAGGAGGACTCTGGACAGGGACAGCAATGAGTCAAGCCTGGTACTCAGGTGTGGGTTAAGACCTCATGTCCTCCTAAGTTTAAAACAACAGAAAGGAGGGGGACATTTTGAAAATGCATTACTTAGAACTACAGGGATTTATAGTGGAGAAGGAGAACTGACCATACTCCCCAGCACAATAATATAGCAGCGTAAGACGTTGGGGCTGAGACAGAGGGGTCCAGTGACACTGTGGTCCTTTCCGGTGGAGGCCCCGGACAGGGCCCAACAGACAGGAAATCAATCCATCCACATTGCCAAGCATCAACCAAAAGGACGCCCACCAACCGCAACCATCCTGAATGAGGGCCGAGTATTGCCAGCCGAGCACAGCACAATTGCACAAGTGCGCAACAGAGAGACAACAACAAGCTGTGACTCCGCCCCGAATGGCATTGGAGGGAGGGTATTTCAGTGGCGATGAGAGCCCACCTGGTAAGACAGCAAGAGTGGACAGTATCAGGCCTTTCTGGTCACCTTCACGCCCCTGGGCCAGACTACACTTAATCATAGACCAGGCTGAAGAGATGAGTCTTCAGTAGACACTTGAAGGTTTTCACTGAGTCTGCATTTCTGATTTTGATTGGCAAATCATTCCAAAGTAGTGGAGCTCTATGAGAGAAAGTCTTGCCTCCGGCTGTTTGTTTAGAAATTTTAGGTACAGTTAAAAGGCCTGCATCTTGTGATGTTAGGTTACGTGCAGGTATGTATGACTGAATCATTTCTGCGAGATGAGTAGGAGCAAGTCCATGAATTGATTTATTGGTTAACAATACAACCTTAAAATACAGCCCTAACCCTAACAGGCAGCCAATGTAAAGAGGCTAGTACTGGAGTAATGTGTTGAATTTTTTTTGTTCTAGTTGGGATTTTAGCAGCAGTGTGCAGCACTAATTGAAGTTTATTTATTGATTTATCACGGTAACCGGAAAAAAGAGTATTGCAGTAATCTTATCTTGATGTAACAAAAGCATGAGTTAGTTTTTCCGCATCAGTTTTTACTAGAAAGTTTCAGATTTTTGCAATGTTTCGAAGATGAAAATAAGCAACTCTTGAGATATATTTTATTTTATATATGTTCATCAAAGGAGAGGTCAGGGTCGAGGGTTACGCCTAGATTTCTGACAGTTTTTTGGGATACAACCATGCAGCCATCGAGGATCACAGTGAGATCTACCAATAAGAGTCTTTGTTTCTTGGGTCCTAAAACAAGCATTTCTGTTTTTCTTGAGCTTAAAAGCAGGAAGTTCTCAGTCATCCACTTCCTAATATCTGAAACTCATGCTTCCAAAGTAGCTAATTTGGGGGTTTCTCCATGCTTCATCGAAATATATTACATCAGCATAGCAGTGAAAATTGACATAATGATTTCGGATTACACCTCCAAGAGGCAGCATATATATTGAGAACAATGAAGGGCCCGAAGGGACCGAGCCTTGAGGAACACCAAAACACACTTTTGTCTTGTCCGAGGATATACCATCCACAAATACGAACTGATATCTTTCAGATAAATAAGATTTAAACCAGGCTAGAACATTCCCACGTATCCCAATCTAGGTTTCCAGTCTCTCTAAGAGAAGGGAGTGATCAATAGTGTCAAAAGCACCACTAAGATCAAGAAGCAACAGGACGGATGCAGAACCTTTGTCTGAGGCCATTAGAAGGTAATTTGTGCAGTCTCTGTACTATGATGGGGTTTGAAACCGGACTGGAGCATTTCATAAGCGTTATTTGTCTTCAGGAAAGCGTACAGTTGTTGGGAAACACATTTTTCTAAGATTTGTGAGAGGAATGGGAGGTTTGATATTGGCCTATAGTTGTTTAAAGTGTCTGGATCCAGATTGGATTTTTTTTAAAGAGTCTTAATTTCAGCTATTTTTTGTGAGTTTGGTACACATCCGGAGGAAAGGGAGCAATAAATTATTTTCAACATTGGCTGACCTAGCATCGAAAATAGCTCCTTGAGTAATTTAGTTGGAACTGTGTCTAGTTGACAATTTGTGGGTTTAGAACTCATCTCAAATTTAGTGAATGTGTCGAGCGATAGGGGATCAAAATGTTCCAGTATCCCCGTTGACACCTGGTTAAGTAGGTTCGGGACATTCTGAGATTTTGGGTACTGTAATTGTTTGAGGAGTCAGTTATTTGTTTTCTAATGGTGATCTTTTCATCAAAAATGTTAATGTATTCATTACAGCTGAAGTGAAGACACACTTCACTTGTTGAGCGTTGCTTTTTAGTTAACTTTGAAACTGTATCAAAGAGACATTTTGGATTGTTTTTGTTCTCCTCAATCAGGTTGGAGAAATACGCTGATCGAGCAGATGTGAGTGTTTTTTGGTTTTTAAGTGTGCTGTCTATCCAGGCTGGTCTGAATACTTCCAACTTGGTAGAGCGCCACTTTTGCTCCAATTTTCTGGAGGCTTGCTTTAGTGCTCTGGTATTTTCTGTGTACCAGGGAGCAAGTGCCTTGTTCCGTAATTCTTTCGTTTTCAGTGGTGCAACCATATCAAAGTATTTCGCAATGTTGAGTTCATATCCTCGATTAAATCATTTGTGGATTTAGTTTCTTTGTCACTGATGAGCAAGCTTGGAAGAATATCAAGAAATGTATTTGTAGTCTGAGAATTTATAGTGCGGCCTTTGAAACTCATTGTTTGCAGAGTGAGTGGACTTCTTGTTTTATGGTAAATGTTATAACACAGTGATCCGTCATTCCATTTGATTTACGGGGGAAATTATTAGATCTAAAATATCGATTTCTTTTGACAGGACTAAATCTAAGGTATGATTGTGGCTGTGCATTGAGCCGGAGATATGTTGGATAAAACCCATTGAGTCAAAAAAACTCATTGAGGAACATTGTATTTGGCCCGGGTGGCCTGTAAATAGTGGCTATGTAAAACGATTTATCAGCCAGGTTATCTTTCATGAGCAAAACTTCAAAATAATGAAACCAGTGATGTGTTTAAGAGTACATTTATATTTACACTCGTAGATATTAGCAACACCCAATCCTTTTCGAGATGCATGGGGGATATGATCACTAGTATAGCCAGGAGGAGAGGCCTCATTTAGGGCAGTAAATTCATCAGGCTTCAGCCATGTTTCACAATCCAATAACATCAAGTTTATGATCAGAGATCAATTCATTTACTGCAATTGCCTTTGGAGCAAGGGACCTAACATTTAGGAGTCCCATTTTGAGATGCGAGTTAATATAGTCATTCTTATTTGTGACCGAGGTGGAGGAAGGTTTTATCTTAATAAGGTTGCTATTGTTAGCGCATCCTTGTTCTACGTTTCTCAGCCTGGAACGAGTCATAGTCGCAAAAGGCAATGCTGTACTAACTACTCTGGCTATGCTATCGGCAGACTCCACTATGCTAGGAGGCTGGCTAACAGCCTGCAGCCGGTCCTGCACCCTCCCTCATGGTGAGGCTGGAGGAATGAGACTCCTGTCAATGTTCCTAGATAAAAGAAGTGCACCACTCCAGCTAGGATGAAGTCCGACGCTCTTCAGCAGATCAGGCCTGACCCTGTTTCTGGGCGAGTCCCAAAAAGAGAGACAGTTATCTACAAACTCTAACTCCTGTGACGGGCAGAACTCAATTTTCAGCGATTGAGTTGGACAAGTCTGCTGTAGAGCTTGTCACTACCCCTAGCTGGGAGGGGGACAGAGGCAATTACTCGATGCCTACACATATTTTTAGCTGGTTTACATGGTGATTCTATGTTCTGCTTCGTAACCTCTGACTGTTTCATCCTAACGACGTTGGTGCCAACGTGAATAACAATATCTCTGTACTCTCTATACATGCCAATTTCAGACTTCGCTAGCACCAACCCCAGGTTTAACACTCCTGATCGAAAATGCAAATCCCATATCTGTCACATTAACATGTTGAAATTATATTGTTCAAGGTCTGCCCCTCTACAGGTAGATACAGCATCCAAGCCGGCCGGGCCAGCCGTCTTTCCTGTTGCCTCTGCCGCTGTGGGTGGGAACATAGATGTTACTGTTGATGAGGACAGTTGGGTGTTATGAAATGCTTCTCCACAGAATGCTAGGCTGTGTGACAGTGAAATGTTATTGACTCTTCCTTTGTATTTGTCAAAAATCGTCATTGGGTGGATTAATGATTTTCCTTCTCTGTTTAACGCTGTTCTGCCAGACACTACGGTGCTAGAACATGACATGAGTGTGGGAGATGTCCCTATTAACACTAGAACTGCCAGGCATTTCAGTCTCCCAGTATCAGCCAGAGCCAAATGCTGTTTCTTATCATTAAAATACGAATTTACCCTATTAGCACACACATTCTCCCCCACAGTATAACCTTCCAACTTTCCAACTAGAGCATTTTTCGGGCACACTGTAATTTGCAGTGACAAGACCAAAATAGAGCTTTATGGTCACAACCAAAAGCGCTATGTTTGGAGAGGGGTCAACAAGGCCCATAGTGAAAATAATACAATCCCCACTGTGAAGCATGTTAGTGACTCACTGATGTATTGGAGGTGCGTGAGCTCCAAGGGCACAGGGAATCTTGTGAAAATTGATGGTAAGATGATTGCAGCATGTTATTAGAAAATACTGCAGAGCATTTGTATTCTTTTGCACAAAAGCTGCACATGGGACGCACTTGGACTCTGCAGCACAACAATGACCTTAAGCACAAGGCCAAGTTGGCAATTTTTACAGCAGAAAAATTTGAAGGTTTTGGACTGGCCATCACAGTCTCCTGACCTTAATATCATCAAGCCACTCTGGGGAGATCTCAGACGTGCGGTTCATGCAAGACGACCAAAGACTTTGCATGACCTTGAGACATTTTGCCAAGACGAATTGCCCTCTTAGACAACTATTACAAAAGACTGCATATTGTCATTGATGCTAAAGTGGGTAATACACAGTATTGAGAACTAAGGGTATGCAGAATAGGGGTCATTTCATTATTTCTTTGTTGCCCTGTTTTATGATTTTGCCATTCTGTTATAGCCTACAGTTGATTATGAATCCCATAAGAAATAAAATAAATGTGTTTTGCCTGTTCACTCATGTTTTCTTTAAAAAAATTACATATATTACAAATTCTCCCAGGATTTGGAAACATTTGAGCACAACTTTATGGAAGGGTGCAGCAGACATTTCAGGTAAGGGAGAGTGAGGCATAAGAGGGTTTTACAAATAAGCATTTACCAATGTATATAGTAATAGGAAGTTTATGGAAGTGTACAATGCAGTGATATGTCTTTGGTTGCAAATCTGACTGCTGAATTTTACAAAACATTATGGGAGATTTTTCTATAAAATGCATAAATCACCTTATACTTATGTAAATATTAATGTGCAATGTATAATCACGTTTTATTATAAACATTAATGTGGAAGCCACACACAGAAAATGACTTCTGGGATAGGACAAATTACACATACAGATGATTTCTATGTTCATCATAATGTATGTACTTTATGTTAAGAGATGTGCCCAGAGAGGGGCATTTTCTAAAGTTTACTGCCTTTGTATCCACTGTTGGGGTGTCCTGAGTGTGGCCCATGAGCTGATCATAAACATACTTTGTGATAAGAGATGACCTGAGTGTGGCCCATGAGCTTAACATAACACATACTTTGTGGACAATGATGGACATGACCCAAGTATGAACCATGAGGATGTTGTGAATTACTGTTGCAAATTACGAGCATTCAGGGAGGTAGAAGAGGCGTACCCCACCCGGGGGGGTTGCCAACCAGATGAATAGTCAGATGGCATAATGTGTGAAAGTTCTGTATAAAAGCCATGGTCCGGACTCAAAGCATTAGGGGTGTATCTGCAGAAGGAACGGGCTTTAATGTATGTCATTACAGTATGATTTTTATTGGATTCAGAATGTCCTGAGTTGAAGTGCATTTGTTTTTCACGACAACATTTAGCCACTAAAGAGCACCTTTACTTACTCTGATGAGACAAATGCTGTTTGGAGTCATTAGCATACGAATCATCCCTGTTAGCATGGACATTCTCCTCCGCAGCATCACCATCCACCCAGAGCATCAGTTCATCTATTGAGTCAAACTATATAGAAGTATAAAAAATTATGAATTTAAAAAAATATATTGTTTATAAGGTTTTATCATACAGACAAAAAAACACAAACAATTATTCACAGAACTAATAATTGTAAGAACACAGGCTATAGTAATTTAATTCATTTATTAGGCCCTACAAATTAAAAAAAAAGTAAATTACTCAACACTTCAATTATTCCAAGGAAAATCCTTTAGTATGTAGTTTTCATTCAGAAGATTTACAAGGTAAATGAAGGGAAATTATTCACTCATTTGCAAAATCAAAGGATATGTGCATGAATAGTCTACATAGGCCTAAAGCACAGTTGCTTGATAAACATGATACAGTTCAAAGAATGAATAACACATAGGGTACAGCCTATTTGTAGAAATAAAATTGATATAGTGATCAAATAAATTGTACCCATATCGTGCGGTCTCTTCCAGACACCTGTCTGGCAGTGGCATTTAGGGTCACCGTTAATTAGTTTCTTTTTTTTTTGCCAGGAGGCTCGGGCGGTGGCGGTTCAATATCTGAATCAGATAAAGACCCAACGATTTCGTAATAAATTTGTGATCCTCCATCTGACTCCATATTATCTAAATCTTGCAGCATCTGCAATGCTGTCAGGGCGTCAAATCGTCGGGTTCGGTTTGCAATTGTGAATTAAACGCCGTTAATTGTGTCTGAGTTGTGTCTAACTTGCTCACAGAGTTTAGATTAAATACACTTTCTACCCTCATCATCAAACTTCAGTCACATGCATAGGTGTGTCTGGGTTGATGAGGGGGTTATCGCACATTCATCCACTGCTGCATTGCTATTCAATTCCTATTCATTATATTAGACAAGGTTCCCGTAGTAGACGTGTACGTGTAACAACTGAAAAAGAATGTAAACAACATGTATGCAATTTCTTAATCTTCAGTAAAATAAGCAGAGAAAAAAAAGAAAGATGATATGATGTGTGTGATTTTGTTTCTCTTTTTCCTCAAATAAAAACAGTAACTTGTAATATTGTTGTTGAATTGGTGACTGGTGACTGCTAAATAAAATCCTTGGTATTTCATTTAGTGAATACCTTTTTAGCATAATACATATGTAGATTTACATTTTCGATTTACATTTGATGAGTTAACCTGCACAATAAGATGAATCTCGTTTAACGTGTGATAAGAAGCCTAAATCGTTTGTATTATGTTTCTATAATAGCCTAATTATATTTCCAAATGGTCATAGAGAACTTGTATTTCATTTGTAAGTTATACCAATTCAACCAAGATGTGATCATTCATTTGGGAGTAGCGCGCATTCATCCATTGATGTCAGGCATTCAGCGAGGGGTGATTAGCGCCTGGGTACCATCTGGGTACCAACACTAAGTGGCGTGGGCTGTTGGCGTAGGAAAATAGGATAAAAAAAGAGGTAAATAGTCTCTCAATCATTTTCTGTAGGTCAGATTAGAAAAGAACAATGTAATATACGCATATTTAGGAAAAGTAATGGAAGGAGGAGGGTGTAGCTTTCAAAATGGCCTTGTTATTTTAATTACAAACTCTAACGGCAATTGGCGTAGGCATTTGGCGGTTCTTATGTTAATCTTGTCCAGTGGCTGGGCAATGTGAAAAGAGGACTGTGACAACGACGCCACCTGCTGCTCATCCTCCCCCTGCAGGAGGCGGGCCCCAGCGCTCGATGTCACCGGCCTTCTAACACCACCGCCCATCATCAATCCATCACACCTGTTGTCTTGTTTAGTGCACCTGATCATCATCCAGTCATTACCCCTCCAGTATATATGTTTCCTCTGTTCCCCCTGTCTTTGCGTGTTATTGTCTCACTGTTGATGAGCGCAAGTCAGCTCCTACCATTAAAACATAATAATAAGCACCATCGTCTCTGCATCCTGCTTCGTCTCTGCCTGCCTTGAATGCTGACAATGACAGTGTTCTGTCTAGCCAAACAACCAAGTACTTCTATTAGGTTACTTGCTCAAGTTTCCCATCCTCAGATGTAATAATCACATCAGCAGTAGAGGGGCTATTCCTACTACCAAACCATATAACCTTTGTTTTAGGGAGGTTTAGAACAAGCTTAGTAGTAGAACAAGCTTAATGGAAACTCATAGTACATATGATTAGTTGTTCTGTTTTATCAATTTATCTGTTAAGCTTGAGGAAGTTTTGCTGCATCCATGTTTTACTGTTGACAGGCAGGATTTGATGTGGGCTAGAGGTGGGTTGGTGAGAGATTTGGTGCTGAGGTTAATCTGAGTGTCTTCGGCATAGCCGTCAAAGTCAAGTTAAAAGTGACGAAGGATCTAATTAAGGGGGAGGATGTTGATGATGAAGAACAAGGGGCCAAGAACAGAGCTCTGGTTGACACCCGGTGTAACTGCAGCAGAATCATGTATAAAGAATGGCTATTGAGGGAGATGTAGTGGGACCGGTTGCTGAAGAAAGTGTTCCCAGGACCACCCTGAGCCTCCACTTTGGGGTGGTCAGAAGCCAGATTGAAGAGGTTTACATAAATTGTTATTAAGTAGGTGCAGTTGGGTGCTAACAGTCCTTTCAAGGATTTTTGCAGGGAAGTGAAGGTAAGAGATGGGGCGGAGGTTATTAAAATAATGGGTGTGCACACCAGGTTTCTTTATGATGGGTGTGACTGCTGCAGTTATGTAGCTTGAGGGGACAGTGCTGTGGGAGAGAAAGTAACTACTGAGTGATGTATGGACGGAGAGCAAGAAGGCAAGCCTTGATGAGTCTGAGGGTAGAAATCCAATGTTGGAAATAAGGCGGCCTCCTTCCCAAAATCTTGCACCGCCCCAGCACTGCTTTGGCATGATAAAACAATTTCACACTCATACGCTACATAGCCTATGTAGTGGCAATTTCTTAACTAATGTATTTTGGAGACATGTTTGCTTGTCTATTGCCTGGTATGTAACTCTGGTCTTTGGTTGTGACATGCATCAGACAATCGTTAGGTTCTCTGACCATCTGCTCAACTGCCTAAACCATTAAGGGTATCTGTCCTTTGTTCCTTAGGAATGTGATTGTGGGGGACGGTAGGGGCAGTTGTCCCTTTAGGTAAACACAACAGGGAACAATATGGCAGGATGCTGTAAGCCCTAACTGAGTTGATGAGATTACCCATGTGGAGAAGGACAGTATGCCCTTTGTACCAGGCCTAGGTGGTAATAGAACAAAAGGAATGTATTCTATTGAGTCAGCACAGAGGTGCAGCATTATACCACACCCCTTTAACTGTTATAAATACGAGCTGTACATGTAATTTACTTTAGAGGCTCCTCGAATGATTATTCTGTAAGCATTTGACGCGTCTCTCTATTTGCAAATAAACAGCTAATTGTGCCAAGAGAATTTTGTCTCTGTCTTACTCCTTTGAGTGTCTATCGATGAAATTTCCATCACACCTACCAGTCAAATACTGAAGCGGATGTTACCGTAGCTGGAAACCTTTTTCATATTGGCAGTGTTGCCAGAAGGGTAAGTTTCCACCACAAATAGGCTATTTTTAACATGCTTGGGCAGGTCGGTTTACAGATAGTGTTGTGTAGAAAAAACTGTACCTGAGCTTTTTTGCATTGTATGCAGATTTCACGGTTGATTGTCAACCTTGCATACAGGCAACAGGCAATCTGGTAACCTTACATACAGGACCTGACTGGTCTTGATATTGCAGAGATGAGTAATGTTGCAAAAACAAATGAATCCTTGTTTTCTTTTTTACACCCAAGTACAATGGGGAGAACCAGTATTTGATACACTGCGTTTGCAGGTTTTCCTACTTACAAAGCATGTAGAGGTCTGTACCCTATGTGTTATTTTTTATCATAGGTACACTTCAACAGTGAGAGACAGAATCTAAAACCAAAATCCAGAAAATCACATTGTATGATTTTCAAATAATTAAAAAGCATTTATTGCATTTAAATGGATTCACAAAGAGTGGACTGCAGCTGGAGTCAGTGCTTCAAGAACCACCATGCACAGAAGTATGCAAGATATGGGTTTCAGCTGTCGCATTCCTTGTGTCAAGCCACTCTTGAACAAGACACAGCGCCAGAAGCGTGGAGAGGAGAGGCACAGAATCCACGTTGCTTGAAGTCCAGGGTAAAGATTCCACATTCAGTGATGGTTTGGGGTGCCATGTCATCTGCTGGTGTTGGTCCACTGTGTTTTCTGAGGTCCAAGGTCAACGCAGCCATCTACCAGGAAGTTTTAGAGCACTTCATGCTTCCTGCTGCTGACCAACTTTATGGAGATGCAGATTTCATCCAACAGCAGGACTTGGCACCTGCACACAGTGCCAAAGCTACCAGTACCTGGTTTAAGTACCATGGTATCCCTGTTCTTAATTGGCCAGCAAACTCGCCTGACCTTACAGAAAATCTATGGGGAATTGTGAAGAGGAAGATGCGATACGCCAGACCCAACAATGCAGAAGAGCTGAAGGCCACTATCAGAGCAACCTGGGCTCTCATAACACCTGAGCAGCGCCACAGACTGATTGACTCCATGCCACGCTGCATTGCTGCAGTAATTCAGGCAAAAGGGGCCATAACTAAATATTGAGTGCTGAACATGCTCATACTTTTCATGTTCATACTTTTCAGTTGGCCAACATTTCTAAAAATCCTATTTTGTATTGGTCTTAAGTAATATTCAAATTTTCTGAGATACTGATTTGGGGGTTTTCATTAGTTGTCAGTTATAATCATCAAAATTAAAAGGAATGAACACTTGAAATATATCAGTCTGTGTGGAAAGACTGTATACATTATTCAAGTTTCACTTTTTGAATGGAATTACTGAAACAAATCAACTTTTTGATTATATTCTAATTACATGACCAGCACCTGTATGTAACTAGCAAATCAGGTCAAGGACTGCTCACAGACACCAGTGTACATTAGCTGGGACAGAAGGATGAAAATGTCAACCATATTACAGCCAAACACTCAAGCACAACGTTGCTTGGTGTCAACAGCAGTGATAACACTGTTTTTGGTGCAGTTAAATCACCTTGAATATGCTTGATATAACTGATTATGTTGAAAAAATAGTATTTGTATTTTCCTTTTCATTCTTTCTACTGTAAGAATTACATTTAAAACAAATTTTCATGTATAAATTAGGATCTTGCTGAAAATGTTCCAAAAGTTTGACATAACTGTTTGCCAGAAGCCAGTTTTCTTTCAATTAAGGGGTGTTTAGAAATATTCATAAACCTTGTCTGGGGAGAAATATTTGGATGTCACTGTCACTGTTCCCCTAAAGTTGATTTTTTAATTTTTATTACTGGCTGAATTGAGTGAAATAAATAGATTAGGATTAATCATTTTAGTGTATTAATCTTAAGAAAGCTATCTTGGAAGACAGGTGAAAACAATGACCTTTTCCTCTTCGAAACATTGCAAAAATCTAAAACTTTCTATCAAAAACGGATGCAGAAAAACGAATCCATCCTTTTGTTACATCAAGATTAGATTACTGCAATGCTCTTTTTTCCGGTTACCCTGATAAATCAATGAATACATTTCAATTAGTGCTGCACACTGCTGCTAGAATCCTAACTAGAACAAAAAATTGTGAACACATTACTCCAGTACTAGCCTCTTTACTCTGGCTGCCTGTTAAGGTTAGGGCTGATTTTAAGGTTTTATTGTTGACCTATAAATCAATTCATGGACTTGCTCCTACTTATCTCTCTGAAATGATCCAGCCATACATACCTGCACATAACCTAAGATCATAACATGCAGGCCTTTTAACTGTACCTCAAATTTCTAAACAAACAGCTGGAGGCAGGGCTTTCTTTCAAAGAGCTCCAGTACTTTGGAACGAAATGCAGACTCAGTACAAACCTTCAAGCGTCTACTAAAGACTCATCTCTTCAGCCTGGTCTATGATTAAGTGTAGTCTGGCCCAGGGGCATGAAGGTGACATGAAAGCCCTGATACTGTCCACCCTTGCTGTCTTGCCAGGTGGGCTCTCCTTGCCACTGGGATGCCCTCCATGCCATTTGGGGCAGAGTCACTGGCTTGTTGTTGTCTCTCTGTTGTGCACTTGTGCAATTGGGCTGTGCTCTGCTGGCAAAACTCAGCCCTCATTCAGGATGGTTGCGGTTGGTGGGTGTCCCTTTGGTTGATGCTTGGCAATGTGGGTGGATTGATTTCCTGCCTGTTGGGCCCTGTCCGGGGCCTCCTCTGGATAGGGCCAAAGGGTCACTGGACTCCCCTGTCTCAGCCCCAACGTCTTACGCTGCTATATTATTGTGCTGGGGGAGTATGGTCAGTTCTCCTTTTCCACTATATATCCCTGTAGATCTAAGGAATGCATTTGGTAAATGTTCCCTCTTTTCTGTTGTAGATCATGACGATACCTGACGATCTCTGCTGACCACCCCTGTCCCTGTCCCTGTACATATCCATATGGTTATGACTCCGATCTGGACAAGGTTTAAATAGACTCTGGGCTTAGCCCACATGCATTGAACTATTAAAATTTGGACTCTTAATATGTTCATCCGGCACAGCCAGAAGAAGACTGGTCACCCCTCAGAGCCTGGTTCCTGTCTTCGTTTCTTCCTAAATGTTAGCTTTCTTATGGAGTTTTTCCTAGCCACTGGCGTTCTACACTACTGTTGTTTGCTCCCTGGGGTTTAAGGCCGGGTGTTTTGTGAAAGCACTTTGTGACAACTGCTGATGTAAAAAGGGCTTTATAAAATAAATGTGATTGATTGATTGATTGACCTGGCCTGAATGATGCGCCACACAATCACAAGGTACTTGTGCCCTTTGCTCCTGTCTTCCAGAGATAATATTCATCAAAGGACATACACAGATCATCAAAAACATTATGACCACCTGCCTAATATTGTGATGGTGAGGTGACGGACAGCTTCGTCATCTCCCACTCTTCCTAACATCCAAATGGTCACAAACTCATCCCGGTCTTGTCTTGTCCCCAATTGTCTCACACCCCAGGTCTGAATTAGGTAATTAGTATGTGTTTAAATGTTTCTCCTCTGCTCCCCTCAGTTGTCAGTCATTGTTCCATGTCTACGTTTGTTCCCTTCTGTAGTGAGTATCGTTTTGTGTGTAAAGCTTTATTTTCATTCAGTTAGTTTCACAGTGCTCGGTGTTTGTTTCAATAAAAGATCAGCACCGAATACCACTTTGCCTGTGCCTAGTTTGTCCTCTTCACCACTACAGTATTCCTGACAAATATTGTGTAGGTCCCTCTTTTGCCATGAAAGGGTGCACATGGTCTGCAACAATGCTCAGGTAGGTGGTTTTGTGTCAAAATAACATCCCCATTAATTGCAAGACCCAAGGTATCCTAGCTGAACATTTCTCAAAGCAACACACTGCCTCCGTCGGCATGCCTTCTATCCATAGTACATCTTAGTGTCATGTGTTCTACAGGTAAGCGACACACACACCTGGCCATCCACATGATGTAAAAGAAAACATGATTTAGATCAGGCCATTTTCCATTGCTCTGTTGTCCTGTTCGGATGCTTACGTGCCCATTTTAGGAACTTTCAGCAGTGGACAAGGGTCCGCATGGGCACCCTGACTGGTCAGCGGCTACTCAGCCCCATAAGCAGCAAACTGGGATGCACGGTGTGTTGTGAGTATCTGTACCAGAATGAACTTTTTTAGCAGTTTAAGCTACAGTAGCTCGTCGGTTGGATCGGAACACACAGGCCAGCCTTTGCACCCCACATGCATCAATGAGTCTATGCTACCCATGACCCTGCTGCTGGTTCCTTAGACCATTTTTGATAAGTACTGACCAATGCAGACCGGGAACACCCCACAAGGGCTGCAGTTGTGGAGATGCTCTGACCCAGTCATCCAGCCATCAAAATGTGTCCCTTGTCAAATTTGCTCAGATCCTTACGCTTGCCCATTTTTCCTGCGACTAACACATTAACTTTGAGGACAGAATGTTCACTTGCTGCCATATATATTCCACACTCTGACAGGTGACACGATAATGCAATAATCAGTGTTATTCACTACACCTGTCAGCAGTCATGTTTTGTCTTTTGAATTTGTTAATTCCATTCCACCAAACAAATAACTATTCCACTCTGCCTAAATGTTTAGTGAAGGCTTGATATAGATTCCATGAAAATATTGATTTTACCGGACACATACCATACAGTACTGCAAGCTTATTTAAGTTACCTTTGACCCCTAGATTCTCTGAAATCTCTCTTTCAAGTTTAGCAAGTTTCTCCTCTTCCATCTCTTTCAAGGAATGTCCAGCTCTGATTGCTGTAAGTGTATATACATGCCTGTGAGAACACATACCTCCTCTTCATATGAAATTTGAACACATTAAATCCTCTGAGGGCAATTGACTTTTCAAAATATTAAAAAACAATACAGATAATTTTTTGTCCAGGATTAGGCTTAGTGTATTTCTTGGAAACCACAGCAAAATTCACAGAATCAATACATTTTTACTTCATTGGACAGTCAGTAAACAGGGAAATTAATGTTGAGTTTGCTATTCCCATAAAATGTAGTATTGAAACTAATAACATCATAAAATTTGTCATTCCCACCTGTAAAAATGACAACATTTTTCTTTGACAATCAAGAAATTGCAATTTACCTTTAAGGACCACTTCAACCTCTTCAACTACCACTTCTCTTGTTTTCCTCTGTTTCCTTTCTCTGAGAACTATATCACAGAAAGATATGACATTTTCAGTTAGTAAGGCATGCATTATTGAAATCTACCAGATGTTCTTCAACACCACAATTAAAATTGTCTACTGAATTTATTTATCAACATATCTATTGACAGTGTGAGACTTGGGTCCGTCTTAACTGTTAACACTGTCAATTTATTCTCTAACTTCAACCTCTTGATCTTTGACGTTATGGTGGATATTTGATACTGAGAACCAAAGTATAATGTTTTGATATTATGTCTACTTTATATTAACATGTCAGTTATGTGTTTTTATATTCATTTTGATTGTGGTATCATTTAGTGTGCTGTGACCTTGTTCAATGTGTAAGTAATTAACAGAATATAGGGCTCTATTTATATTTAGCTCAACCTGAGAATGACCTGGTATCTGTTTGTTGTTCAATGTCTAAATAATATGAGTAGGGGGAGTGTGCAGTGAAGGAGTACAAAGAAGACTGTCATACACACACTCGTTGATTACTCAGAGTACAGTTGGCCGTATTCTGATTGTCCCATGTGCATGTAACGTTTTTCAAAAAGAACTTCAGACTCAAGACCATAACTTTATTCAACAACATCAATGTAAAAGGGATCACCCTCCTCTTTGTCATCTACAGTTAGGTTCAGAAATTATTGGACAATGAAACAAGTTTTGTTATTTTGGCTCTTAAGCAAAATATATTCAAGTCACAGTTAAATAATGAATATGGCCTTAAAGTGCAGTCTCTCAGCTTAATTTGAGGGTATTCACATCCACATTGGAGGAAGGGAATTACAGATCTCTAATGTGTAGGCCCCTTGTTGTCAATAGAACATAAGTAATTGGAAAATTGATTCAAAAGCTGTTTCATGGGCAGTTGTAGGCTATCCCTCGTTATTCCTTCATCAAGGTCTGGAGTTGATTCCAGGTATGGCATTCACATTTAAATAAATAAATGTATCAATAATTACATTTATACATAGCAATTTGATAATACATTTTTTCATCAAGTTTATTTTCCTCTTTAAGTCTTTGATCTTTCATTCTTTTTTTGATTGTTTTCCATCTTTTTTTTCTGTTTATATTTGTATTCATTTATGCTTTATATTTCTGTTAGTATTTATTTCCTTATCCTAAAGCTAATGAGGGGATCGGGACTGTCAGTCCAACATAGCAGTCAAGCCCATTGCAGCAGATAGAATCAGTCTATGAAGATGGTGAGTGCTGTTTCAGATCCTTGGCGCATCCCCATGTTTTCCATCACTATACCTTGTTTAAGCACATGCATAATTTGAGCATAGGTGACATGAATCAGGTATCAAACAACTGAGAGGAGTTTTCAGCAAAACACAACATCATTTTCGCGGAGTGAATAGGCTACGAGAACAGTGCCTCTTTACGGGTCTGTGCCAGGAGTTCTTGCATTGAATTGGATCATTTCAGTGTCAGTGCATTAGGACTCGTAATTTAAGCAATTGTATTTTTCCCAAACTCCTTTTGGTTAGGACCTATGCACTGGTGTTAATCCCCGTCAGATCCCCCATGACAGACCAACAAAGACACTCCGTTTTGGTAGCCTATTCACTTTCCAAAAATCCCTCTTAGTTTCTCTATAGGCTAAATGGCATACATTCGCAATGTTTAAAGTCGTTTCCACTCTCAAATATCAACCATTTATCACACAGACTGGGGAATAGTCTTATTCTAAAGGGGAGACGTAAGCAAGTGTTCCATGATGTCAATGGTGATTTGGTTGTTCCAACAAATATAGATTCATTCTGTGACTTAGGCATTATCATGGCTACACTCGATAACCTGGTGAGGAAAATGCTTTGTAGTACAGATGAAATGGAAAAGATATTACACTCTTTAGAGAAATTCTAAGAATTTGCTGAAAGGTTACAATGCTGGAGTATCTGTCAGACCAGTAAATAGAATGAGGGAAAAAAATATTTGATCCCCTGCTGATTTTGTACCTTTGCCCACTGACCAAGAAAATATCAGTCTATAATTTTAATGGTAGGTTTATTTGAACAGTGAGAGACAGAATAACAAAAATATCAAGAAAAATGCATGTCAACATTTTTATAAATGGATTTGGATTTTAATGAAGAAATATGCATCTGACTCCTCTGCAAAACATTACTTAGTACTTGGTGGCAAAACAATGGTTGGCAATCACAGAGGTCAGACATTTCTTGTAGTTGTCTACCAGGTTTGCACACATCTCAGGAGGGATTTGGTCCCACTCCCCTTTGCAGATCTTCTCCAAGTCATTAAGGTTTCGAGGCTGACGTTTGGCAACTCGAGCCTTCAGCTCTCTCCACAGATGTTCTATGGGATAAAGATCTGGAGACTGGCTCGGCCAATCCGGGACTTTGATGTGCTTCTCGTATCTCTCCCACCTTGCTACAAAAGGTGTGTCTGGACACCACACAGTATTCAAAACATTCGGGAAATATATGGACTAATATATAAAACAACAATTAAGGTGTCTCTGAGAGCTTTTCCGTTTAAATTGTACAGAATTCTGGCCACCCCAAAAAATTATGTCAGGACAAAACAGAACCAATAGATCATCTATTTTGGTACTGTCATATTGTTGCAAAACTCTATATTCAAGTTCAGTACTGATTATTGTGCCGAAGTCACTATGGAAGTTAATTTACAGAGAGTCATATTGGTTGACCAGAGAGGCAATGTCCAATCAATTGAAAACATGATTCTTCTCCTGGATAAAATATTCAACGCCTTGAGGCTCGACAGATTCTAATATCTTGTAAAGAATCATAGTAAAACAGAAATACATTGCTGCTGGCAATGAAAACGTTTTTTCTATTGGGTAAGATGATTGCCTCTTTGGAATCTAGAGAGATGGAACTAATTAAATTACTTGAATAAAAATAGTGTATGTGTACATATGTATGTATGTATGCATGTATGTATGTATGTAAGTATGTGTCTATTTGTGAATAGAAATTATGGATTAATCCCAATGAGATTCCTTTGGTAATCTCAGGAATATAAATCTTTTCATTATAAATGTGTGTCTGAACAGGCAATACTTTTTTTGCACACCAGGTTTTTGTTATCCACAGGTGGTTATGGCTCATGCTTTGGGGAATTTCAAATGCTGCGGCATGTGGGTGGTGCACCTTTTTTATTGTACCACATGGTAAAACTGCCATGTGCTAGGGGCTGCTCGAGAAATACCCTTGTTAATTATATTACATCCTCCCCAATATGTGCCTTATAAATTGTTCTGCCATTATAGTTCCTTACAATAAGCGAACTTTGCTCCCAATGGTGTACTTATGCTATATATGTCTGTGTAACTTTCTCAGTAGTACTGAATACTAACATTGACTGACTAATTAAAAATTATACTCAAGCCAACCAAATGGGCCTCACTCAGGGCTGGGCCCAGTACAATATTCACGGTTGTCTCCTTCTGTCAGCATCACTGTGGTAAACTGGGTAAACAAAAAAATACACTCAAAATCATATTCTGTGTGCTATTACACCAGATGAAGGGCAGTTTCGGTCTTAAAACTGGACATGCATCAATTTACTTCCTGAAAAACTATCAATGGTATCATCATAGGATATCTTCCTGGATATGTCTGTGTTGATGCTCATCAACATTAGCTAGCTTAGTGCGCCACTTTTCAAATAGCTTAAACCAGAGACAGGTGTTTTAAAACATTTCCATAAAAACATACCACTATCATTTCTTCTCCTTTCTTCCTCATCGTTTGTCACGTCCTGGCTATGCCCCTAGCCATCTTCACACTGGCTGGGTCCATAGTCAGGACGGGACTAAAGAGGTGCCTCTAGGCACTTCTATGTGGAGGCAGGTGTTGGTTATTGCCTCCAATTGGGGAACCTATTTATGTTGAATGTTTGCCCACACTGATGTGGTTCATTGTGTATTTGATTTTCTTCATATTAGAACAGCAGTCAGAAAATGTCAACGTATCATATGAATGTCAACTAGCACACTTACTCACCCACCATACACACCTGGCCTATAGATATATATAGATATATATAGACATATATATATATATTTATATACAGTATATACATATATATACACAGACACAGACACAGACACAGACACAGACACACACACACATATATATATATATATATATATATATATATATATACACAGTGGGGCAAAAAAGATCTCACCCCGTGGGGTGAAAATGATGACAAAGAACGGTGAGCAAAAATCCCAGAACCACACGGGGGGACCTAGTGAATGACCTGCATAGAGCTGGGACCAAAGTAACAAAGGCTACCATCAGTAACACACTACGTCGCCAGGGACTCAAATCCTGCAGTGCCAGACATGTCCCCCTGCTTAAGCCAGTACATGTCCAGGCCTGTCTGAGGTTTCCTAGAGACCATTTGGATGATCCAGAAGAGGATTGGGAGAATGTCATATGGTCAGATGAAACCAAAATCTAACTTTTTGGTAAAAACTCAACTTGTCCTGTTCGGAAGAGAACAAATGCTGATTTGCATCCAAAGAACAACATACCTACTGTGAAGCATGGGGGTGGAAACATCATGCTTTGGGCCTGTTTTTCTGCAAAGGGACAAGGACGACTGATCTGTGTAAAGGAAAGAATGAATGGGGCCATGTATCATGAGATTTTGAGTGAAAACCTCCTTCCATCAGCAAAAGCATTGAAGATGAAACGTGGCTGGGTCAGCATGACAATGATCCCAAACACACCGCCTGGGCAATGAAGGAGTGGCTTTGTAAGAAGCATTTCAAGGTCCTGGAGTGGCCGAGCCAGTCACCAGATCTCAACCCCATAGAAAATCTTTGGAGGGAGTTGAAAGTCAATGTTGCCCAGCGACAGCCCCAAAACATCACTGCTCTAAAGGAGATCTGCATGGAGGAATGGGCCAAAATACCAACAACAGTGTGTGAAAACTTTGTGAAGACTTACAGAAAACGTTTTCATTGCCAACAAAGGGTATATAACAAAGTATTGAGATGAACTTTTGTTATTAACCAAATTCGTATTTTCCACCATAATTTACTAATATAAAAATAAATTTCTCTTGACAGGTCTGCCTTGTTTCTATTTCTGGACTTTTTTAAGCTGACAACCATAACTGCAAAGGATGCTGGATGCTCAAAGTGATAACCGTGAGACTAGTACTCAGGTCCAATGCTACGCTAAATCCCGTATCGTGTGTCACACCTTGCAAGCCTAATCATTTGGTAATAGAGTTGCTTGGAGCTCTTCTGGGGATTTGTCCGGCACGCTTGTTGATACCCCTAATCTTTTCAAGTGTTTTTTCTTTATTTTTGTTTATATTTATGTGCTATCGCATTTTCTGATGTGCTATTCGTATGTGCAACCGTGACCGAAAATGATATTCCTAGTTGTTTCATTGGGGGATGGGTTTTGAAATATTTTAACACATTGCATGCCGGGTGTTGTCCGAAGTTACAGGTTGGGCCTATGCATCTTTTCACATATTTTACCCTATTTGTTTTAACCATATGACCAACTGTGACACAAAACAACATCCCTAGTTGTTTCAATGGGCAGATGGGCTTATTACATATTACTTTGAAAAACTCTCCCCTTGGAGGAACTATGTCTCCTGTCAAACAAGAATTCATGCTTATAGCTCAGTCTGTGATAAGGGCTCTTGCGTTGTCTTGGGGCAGCTTAGTAAGGAATTCAAAGGACGCCTATGTCCACCCACCCTGAGGAAGGTGGGCATCTCTAGACTTCCTAGTCAACACACCAACACACTTACATTTTCCAACATATACATAATAAGACCATTTTAATATCATAGCAACCTTAGGCTACTTTCATCATGGGTATGCGTGTTTTTCTCAGCACCCAAACCATTATTATATCTTAGGCAATCACTTTCTTGAAAACAAAGATTTAAGTTAAAATCTAAGAGGAATTAAATGACTAGAGTTCAGCTTTGACCAAGAGGAAAACTAACTCTTATTTATGACTCAGGCCAGCAATGCTCAACACAGACCCTGTGACCAGATCTCCTCCCTTCCTTCCCTGAGTTCCAAAAAATATACTCCCCCCTTGACTAACCCATCATCCCCCATATCCGCTATGAACTAATCTGTGTAGAGTCTTAGTTTAGATGCAGGATAATATCACTAAGCACCAACGCAATTATTGATTCTAATACAGAGTAAAAAACTAATTAAACTCCCAACCAGGAGGCCAGCCTCTTATTTATTTGTGTCTGGGAAATATAGCTACTGCTCAACACCCCTAAAGCTTAAATCTCAAGATACCCAACACCCCCAGTTGCTCACCCTCTTTTCCCAGAGAATGAAGCCCCGGAAAAACCTGCTCAACACCGCATTGTTTATTTGCAAACTCAGGAACTACCCCTGATCACTACACCTGACCAAGGATACTCTTACTCTTACGTTTTTTCATCCGCCATGTCATGCTGATCCATTAGCTGCTTAAACTGAGGTATTTGAGTTCTATACACATTAAGAAAACGCTTCTTTGGCACATCGTATATTTCTGGAACGTATCTTTTTTTGCTCCTCCGTTCTGTGACCTATTTCGTAAGTCACGATTTTCACTGGTGTATCACTAACCATAGATGCCATATTGATTCTTATACAGAGTAAAAAACAATTTCAACTGCAAACCAGGAGACGTCTAACTCTTATTTATTGGTAACTCTCAGGGAATGAAACAACGGTAACACATGCTCAACCCCCACCTTGCAACTCAAGAAACCCTACACACTCTAACCTACCCAGAGGAAGACGGAAGACAAGGAAAAACAACTGTCCAAATATTAACACTCACCCTCAGACCTTCTCTAACCGAACATGTAACCCCCTGGCTTTCCATAATCCTTTTGACCTAACCCCTCTCATCTCAGAGAATCACCTGCTCTACCCCTCCCTGTCTAACCGTACATGTAACCCCTGGAAAAACACAACTTTTAACAAGCATGGGGACATAAATTATTCACAAACATTAAAAAAACAGTTCCCATAATCCTATTGAACTAACCCCTCTAATCTCACAGAAGCACCTGTTCTACCCCTCCCTCTCTAACCGGATATAGAACCCCCGAAAAAACAAATGCTACCTTCTGGTCATCAATCATAAAATCATTTTCATATTCTCACACATATGCAGTTGCCAAAGCAATCAATCAATCGTTGACAGGTGCTGAATCTTATCTTCTTCTATCACTACTCAACAATTTTGCCACACAGACATCTGTTACATATGTAAATTCTCTGTGTTATGTTTGGCTCCAACTTGAACGGCTCCCGATGCATGAAATCCCGATGCATTCAAGGCCTTGACCAACATATGTTTCAGTCACGGTGTTAAAACTGTCTCCGCAATGTCATTATAATGGGTATAAAAAAAAAATATCAGGTGGATCGAGACAAGAATGTCTTCTCTGGCTCAAGTGGTCCACTTCACATCCGATGCATGCTTTGTAGATAATAAGTACAACAACGATTTTTCGAATCATACCCAATGTTGCTTTAATTACCTTTAAAATGTGTGGTGCAAGCTGCTTGTCTATTTTGTGAGAACACTTGTCAGCATTTGAATGATATAATAGATTAGGAGGTCCTAGCTGATCACCAAACCTGTCAAGCCAATCATAGTTTCTTGTTGTGTATGCCTGTGGAATTGAACTTTCAGGGTCCAGGGTAGTGTAGAAGTCTACAGCGCTGTGAGCCATGGCATCACACAGTCAGGGCTCAACCTTGTGGAGTTCATTCTTTGGTTGGTTGTATTCTTGGTACATGTTTTGTAAATTCTTCCGACTGCCTGATAGTCACAGGCTGTCTGTTTTTATGCTGTTTTGAGGACTGTGTTAGCTTAAGACGGGGCTTCAGGATCCTAAGTCAGTCTAACAGTCCACATTCACACAAAAACGCTAATCGCTGCACAATCTGCCATGGTTTGTAATGTTTAGGTAAGTTTACTCAGGCACTACTGAATGACCATCACATGGACCATAATTACGGAAGTCTCGTCCTGACACACGTTATGCAGTAAGTCCCTACATCACACTGGAAGTCCCACCCAGCAAACCAAATGCCCTGCTCACTAAACCAGATATCCCACCCACCTGTCAAAACAATCTGGAAACCCTGCCCACCAGGATCATAAATCTCCAAAGTGACACAATATACCCTACATAATCTACTAATGCACTTTCTACATTTTCCCTTTCTCTTACCTTGTTTAAACTTATGAGGACAGGAGGTCTTGGTCCACACCTCTAAAGTACCAGGCTTGAAAAGCTTGTTGCTGTCCCTGTTCAAGTGCTCCTGGTTGTGTTGCAGAACAAGACAATACCCAACAATTCCAGCTGCCACTCTTCTGACCCCCCGGTTTAATAGACTCTGGACTCTGCCTACCTTTTAATTATTATAACTTATACTCTTGTTCACCGGGCAAGCCAGAAGAGTCACCCTTCTGAACCTGATTCCTTAGGTTTGTTCCTAAATTCTGGCCTCCTTAGGGAGTTTTTCCTAGCCACTGAAATTTGCTCCTTGGTGTTTCAGGCTGGGTTTTTTGAAAAAGCACTTTGTGACAACTCCTGATGTAGAAAGGGCTTTATAAATACATTTGATTGATTGCAATGTGGTTCAACGTCATTTGAAATATGTAGTGCCCAGTACTAGACCAAACTTGATTTAAATAGTGCGTACAATCTGGTATGTATTCCAGTGGTCGCTGAATGGAAGAAGGCTTTCTCCACCACGTCTGGGCATTACAGGCATTGGGTTAGCCAATGTCCAATCTGTCTTCCAGTCTTTTGTAAACGAAATACTATTTGACATGCTCCACTGGTTTTTCATGGAATTTAGATGATATCCTGATTCACTCTACAACCTTGGAGGGACAAATCGATCATGCGAGTCCTGTATTTTCTAGGTTATCGTCTCACAGACTGTGAATGCTGTAAAATGTGTTTCATCAGAATTTCTAGGATGTGTGCTGAGCCCAGAAGGAGTGCGGATGGAGGACTATAAAGTGCAAGCAGTCCATGTTGCCTACACCCAGGATGGTCAAGGAGTTGCAGAGGTTCCTTAGTTTTGCCATGGCTCGGGCGGCCCTGTTTTCGCCGCCGCCAGAATCCGCCGAGGACTGGCCGCCAATGAGGACTGTTCGTCCAACATGCCACCTGCCACTGAGGACTGGTCGTCCGACACGCCGCCCGCCGAAGAGGACTGGCCGCCTACGCCGCCGCCCACCACAGAGGAATGGCCGCCTGCGCCGCCGCCCGCAACAGAGGACTGGTCGCCTGTGCCGCCGCCCGCCACAGAGGACTAACCGCCTGCGCCGCCACCCACCACAGTCGCCGGAGCCCAGTGCTGCCCAGGAGCCGCCGCCAGCCACGGAGGACTGGCTGCCTGCGCCGCCGCCAGCCACGGAGGACTGGTCGCCTCCGCCGCCGTTGCCAGAGCCGGCCCCTTCTGTCCCGGCCGCTCCGGGTGCTGGGCTTTCCCCTGACGGTTTGCTGACAGCCGGCCCATCACCCCCCCGCCCCCGGTTGTTCCATGTCTTGAGTTCGGGAGCCTGCGCCTTGGGGGGGGGGGTACTGTCACGTCCTGGCTATGCCCCTAGTCGTGGCCAGAAGAGATGCCTCTAGGCATCTCTATGTGCTTGGGTCCCCCCCATTGGAGGCAGGTATTGTTTGTTGCCTCCAATTGGGGAACCTATTTAAGTTGACTGTTGGATCACAGGTGTGTGGTTCATTTTGATTTGTCAGCCGAAGGCTATGCGACCCAGTCATTAGAGCTGCTTTAAGTTTGTTTGTTTCTTTCACCATAAAACATGGAGTACCAAGACCCTTTTGCCTCTGCCTTACTCTCCTGGAAACAGTAACGTGACACTACCGATAACGTTATCATAAAAAACTAATGACACTTCCATTTTCAAATGGGATCTAGCAGAGATTAATTTAAAACATTATTCATATATGATAAGTAGTTTTTAATGTTTATTTTTATTACTGAATTTCTTTTACAATCAAGAATTAACACTGTTCACAAAGTTCTGTACATTGGCGTTTTTTCTACCAAATATTTGCAATGTACGTAGAATCTGACAGTCTTTAGATCAATCTCTAAATGGGGCCCCTTTAAGACAGACGCTGTTTAACATTCAGTGTTTGACGAATAAAACTATTATTTCAAGAGTTTATCAAGGACAATAACTTGTTTGAGCAAAACAGCACAGATTTGTTTTCCTTCTGAATGCAACATGTCCATCTGGATATGACTATCTGGAAAAGGCCCATGCCCATGGCAGGTGTGGTGCTCTGGCTGTTTTCCATAAAGAGCGTTTTGAGCTGACAATGTTGCCTGTCCCTCCTGGCTTATCATTTGAGTGCACTGCTTTTAAACTAAAGCCTTTCTGGAGCCGTTTCACGGTAATACCTGTCAGAGTCAGAACTAAACCTGGCGAAGCTACGTTCAGCAGTTATGCTGCACACAACTGGAATAAACTTCAAGAAGATCTTAGATGTGCCCCAAACATATACATTTTAAAATCCAGGTTAAACAACACTTTTCACTCTTTTCACATGCCTTTCACTTTAGCATTACAGCTCTTGTAGCTTACTCCTGGTATCTACAGTGGGGAGTCTCATTTATAACTGAGTTGTCTGAGCTAGTCACATTTCTGCGTTCTATTCTATCCAATGTTGTTGTCTTTGGCGATTCACACTGACTCAACAAAATGTTTCTTTGCCCCTGATATGCTGAACATGCTGGACTGTCTTAACCTGATACAGCATGTCAATGTCCTCCCAAATAATCGTGGACTTGAAAAATAATTGAATTGAGCTTGGCACAATGTATGAGGTTACTTGCTATCTCTGTACAAAGGACACTAGGTAGGAAGTGTCATGCTCCATTACTGATGGGTCCCAAACACCCTGTCCATACCACCTGCTAGGAACCGAGTATGACTGTCATAGGACTCTCTGAATAGACCCTTGGGTTGGAATACGCATACAAGGGTATTTTGTATGTTAAACTATTTCTTATAATAGTCTGTGTAATGGTTGGCTATGACCACTGACCACCACCTATCTGTCCTGGCATTAAAAACTGTTCTAACACTGTAATCACTGGAGACAAAATGAAAGAACAATGGAAGGTTAACATTTTGTACTCATGCTGAATAAAAGGCTCTCCCCTGACTTGTTTAAAGACTCTGTTCACGGATCAAAAATTGACAGAAGCTTACACTTTTGACATCATCACTGGCGATGTCCTGTCATCATACCTGGATGTACATGAGTTAAGTTTTTCTGACCATAGGGTTGTGACACTGTCAGAAATTACTCCTGTACTTCAGCCCTGCCCTAAGTGGACTGTTAATTTTATTAACATCAAGTCTCTTGACACGTTTGTCTGCCAGGAGTCAGTACAGCCTGCCCTACTATCTGACAGTGACAAGTGCACTGACGATGATATGGTTGTGCCTATGTAACAGCACAGTGAGAAACACCTTAAACATTCTTGCCCCTGTAAAATCACATCAAGCAACTTTGCTCTGTTGACACCTACTATTACTGTGTTGGAAATCATATTAACCTATGTGTGGTGTTTGGAAAAATGGTTGCTGACATACGCTCTCACATGCGGTGACATCGCCACCATATTTAATTGGCTGTAATGGACAAATGGTTTTGCAGATTAATAATCAATCTGATAAATTTTGTGAGGCTTGGTCAGAAGATAATCTGTGCACCTTTTCGAGAAAATTTGACATTTGTGGCCTGCGAAAACCTTTTAAACTTTATCAGAAAATGTTAAATGGCTTAAATGAAAATGTCTTTGGCAAATTGTTCAGCACCTGCTCTTGCATCATATGATGCCTGTATTATGTTTCTAGGGCAATCAGAGCCAGTGTTCTGAGCATCTAAAAATTTTGATTTTGACCTTATAGTTGCACCAGATGCATGGGCCTATGGAACACTAAAACTGCCTGTAACTTACAGTTACAAAAGAAATTAGCAAAAATGTCAGAAGAACAAAAATAATAAAAATAAACTAACAAATTCAATAGGGTATTCTTGAAATATAATTTAGAAAATTGTTCAAATGTTAGGTGTAACATTAGCACAATATACAATATCCCAGTTGTATTTGTAACTAAATGTTCCTTATTATGAATGTCCCTTCATAGTGGTGGCAATTGCATTTTCAATCAATGCTACATACCTTTTTCCAGGGGTGGCAAAAACTCTCCTAGGATGTTATGAAAAAAAAAGAAATATTGTTTAGTGAAATTAACAATATTATCAATCAACGAAATCAGCAAAATCAGCATGGTCATTCACATTAAATCATTTCAACATTAGGCATTTAGATTAAGTCATCTTAAATTAAAGGCATTCAGACTGCAAAACCTAACTTTACAAATTGCTATTTTTTGTAAGTTTCCAAATAAGATGTTTTTATATTTTTATATTGTGATACTTGGGTACTTTTGCTAAAACCATAAGTAAGGGAGTGAACTAAATACAACTGTTACTCAGATTGTGCTTCCATTTAAATGTTTTACATAGTGTTTACTATTCCTTCAACCACATCAGTCATTCTCAATGCATGTTGTTGATGAAACATATTCTAATAGTTGGATATCCTCCCTCTGACTGGATTCAAATATTTATTCTGGCTTTTTTTACACACAGTAACAACCAATATTCAAGTAATATTTTTTTTCTATAAGGCTTGATAAGGTAAAATGTGAAGTGCAAAATACTGACAGATTCTTGAAGAGAACCAGCAGCTCTCTGCCAGGAAGTTGAAAATGGGAAGATGGATCATGTTTCAACATGACAATGGCCCAAAGGACTCCGGCAAAGCAACTGTACAATGGCCGAAGGACAAGTAGGTAAATGTCCTTTGTTGGCCAAGTCAGAGCCCTGATCTAAATCCCATCAAGAATATTTGAAATGACTTGAAGAGTGCAGGCCATAAGCGGTCACCATGCAATTTGACTGAACTTGAACAATTCTGCTAGGAGTAATAGGTTAATATCAGTGAATGACGTGCAAAGTTAGTAAAGGCTTATTCATAGACACTGTCCAAATAGGGTATTCTACTGTTTAAATTATTTAAAAAAATATATTTTCACTTGGATATTGAGGGTTATTCTAATTACTTTCTGTACCTACTGTATATATTGAAATCAACTATGGCTTTACCCTATATTGTTAAAGCCACATCCCAGTGTGGCAACAAAAGCTAAATATTTCAAAAGGAGGTGGTGACTTAATATACCTACTGTATATATTGAAAAGCAACTACAGCTTTTTACCCAACATTGTTAAAACCACACTATTGTAAACCTTACAACACATTGTGCTCAAAAAAACATGTTCATGTATTTAAAAAGTGTTACAGAAAATAATCGTTTTCTTTTTTAACAATGTGATTTACAGACAACAACTAAAAATACTACCTAAGAGAGCAGCAATATTGAGAAAATAACAAAAAACTACCTTTCTTCCTTATCACATGTATACCAGATGCTGATGCTGTAGTTTCATCTACAACCCAAAAGGAAATAGACATGTATAAGTCAATGAACTTAAGAACATATATTGAGATGTACAACGAATGTATGTTATATTACTGTATATTAAATATTATATGTGAAAAGCATGTGTTTATAAGAGATTACATTTAAGTTACTTGATCAGATGGATTAACTAATATATAACTTATTAGATAACTACAGCTGGAATAGAGTGAATAATGATTCATAAGAAGTAATCATACTGTACATTAATAATTAATTAACTTATTGATGTACAGTACTGTGTGAACATGAAGTATTATGTACACACATAACCAGGCACACCTTTATCATTAATGAACATGTTGGACATATAGGCCAGGAACACATTTTTCCTATCTGCAATCTCAAACACTGCATCTGTGACCACTTTCCTGGGGTCAAAGTTAATATCAGGAATGACACCTAAGGGTACAAAAACAACCATTAGCCGCCATGTTCTATTAAACATTGTTAATGAATGATAACTATGTTAGCCATGAACCAATAAGTGGAATGACGAGTTCAATGTTGACTATGTTGACAGACAATGCTTCAAAACAAGTTAATCACTTACCAAGCAAATTTATACGTCCCCTGAAAATACCCTCTAGTAGAAGAATCTTGCTAATCTAGTAATTAATTAAAAGTACATTAACACTGCCTATGAGCAAGTTGGAAGTAGTCAATAAGCCAGCTTTTCAGCTCAATACCAATCCCAAATATTTTTCTGAAAATTGTTGAGGGATCAGTGTTTATTGCTTGAAGGAAGCTGTTCATAGGATACTGTAGGTGACCTTAAAAGACCATCAAATTCAGACTTCCTTCTTGCTTTAAATCAGACATGTAAAATACATTTAAATACTTGCCAGTGGGTTCACAAGCATTTTTGTTAGACTTATTAGCTTACAATTATTTGATGTGTTGACTCTTTCCACAATTACTTTAAAATGAATTGTATGAGCTCTCCTGTCATGTTGTGTGCACCACTTATTGTGCAGATTATGCAGACAGCCTACTATATTTACAACCCCGTTTTTAAAAATGGAAAGATGGAAATGCAAAATTTAATATTTTCTATTGAATAATGGGTTTAAATGATTTGCACATCATTGTATTCTGTTTTATTTTTGTTTTATGCAGCGTCCCAACTTTTTTGGAAACAGGTTTGCATTTTGGCTTGTGCAAATTATATTCTATTTTTCTTCTCATCTCACTCTCACTAGCAATAATGTGCTTTATAGAAAACACTTAACAATTACACTGTTGCGAAGAAACTTGGCAAGTTCTTTGACTCAGTTGATACATTGTTTACAAATTCACAGGCAAAGGCGTATAGACTTCTATTTGGCTGTATTTAAGCAAGGTTTTTATTATGATAACAAAAGATATTAGCCTGCACATCATCGAATAACATCTGGAAATCAGTGGGAATAGTGTTATTTTCAGCTAGTAAAATTTGACTCCAATTATCACCCATCAACCTCAGTTAGCAGATGCCTTACCATTTTGTTCATTACATTTCCTTTTAATGTTTGGTAAAAATGACAGATCATAGTATTTTCTGAAGTATTGACTAGAAAGTTGTAGCTACCTTGCTTGCTTTCTGGGGGAAAAAACAAGACAGATCTGTTGTATATTACATGATGTCTATCCTGTCACCAAGTCAGGACTTAACTGGACATTATATTGGGCAAGATATTGTTTTGATTTCAGAACTGCTAGTGATTGTGAATTGAAGAATAACGGGTGGGACTGTGTGTGTGACGTGACAGTGACGAGGACCCTTTCTTGGGCAAAAGTGACATTCAAGTTGGTTAAACGCTAACAGTTCTAAACTGACTATCCTCGTCTGGACAGACTAAGAATAGTTAGCTGAAAATAACAGCCCTTTTCATAATTTCAGATTGTATGTAGCGTTTGGTGAAAGTTGTTAAGTAAAAACTGTACAATACAACATTTAAGAATTTAATTGGGATTGTTATTGTAAATTACAATATTTTTCAACTGGTACAGCGAACCAGCACCATTTCTAATACTGGTTCTCAGTACCGGCTTCCTTTCATTTCTGCTTTCAATCAAAACAATCCAGTCACACCAGCCAAGTTAAGCTTTAAATAAACTTGCCAGCATAAATTACATAAGCATTCTCTCCGTGATCACAACTGTAATTTGATAATAAATCACATCTTTATAAGACTTCTCAAATGTTTTAAATACAACAAATATATTTACCAGTACTTTACTTAACATTCTACAACCCCAAACACTGTACATGAAATGTACCTTGATCACTTAATCCACACGCGAGTTCTTCTGCACATATAAAATCTTGAATGTTCTTCTGACAACAACCAGGTTCACTGTTTAATGTAAACCTGTTTAAAAATGTATGACCCGAAATGTTCCATAGTCTATTCATTGTATTTAACTATTTGTAGTATATTGTTTTACCTGGCAGAAGTTCCCATATGTATGTCACCTTAGAAGCCGCCCAGTCAGTAAAAAAATGTCCTACTTCCATTGCTTGGACGCTCACTGCATGGATAAGAGCTGAACAAAGAACAAGATTATGGGGGCAAATATTAAGGAAATTAATAGTCATTTTCAAAATGAAAGGTAACTTTATTAGAAAGCCAGGACATTTATTTAAAAGATTTGTACATACCTTGCAGGAAATCCAGTATGTAACCCACAATTCCACATACAGAGTTATTGGTGAAATTGAACACACCTCTGCCAATAATCACTGGGTCAATGTAGCTCAGGTAAACATTTCCTGAAAAAAAAGTTAAACATTCAGTAGGTTTACAATAATTTAAATATAGGTTAATGTAGTACATTTGAAAGGCTGCAACAGATGTTTTTATAGTGACATTTTGCAATTAAATTAAGTTTAACATTAGATTTAACATTTCTTTACACACCCCCTTCAAAAAAATTCACAAAACCATTTGAAATGTTTTCTGGATGTTACCCTCATGATCAGAGATGTTGTCCACAAATGAATGTTTCATATCTTTGATAACATTCATTGGGTCCAGAGTCCAATCAGGATCAATTGCTAATTCTGTAAACATACAGCATGTTAAATCAAAATTTTTTCGAATGTGCTAAATTCTGCATAACATAATGAATGAGACATAATACCTCGAGCCCCACAGAACACACTGGACATTCCCTCTACAGCAGCACTAACAGCTTTCATGGGATCCGAAATAACGTCTTGAATGTCTGAAAAAGCATTGACAATTAGGGTTTTACAAAATTATTTAAATCTCAGTATCCTTACTTGGGTGTACTAAGTTGCAACAAAAAATATGTATGCACTTGCTCTAGATTTCAGTAAATCCTCATTTCATGCAGTCATGTAGTATTCAAAAAACAACACTCTTTCCAAAAAAGTAGGGATGCTGTGTAAAATGAAAATAAAAACAGAATGCAATGATGTGCAAATTATTTATCCCTGTATTTAATTGAAAATAATAAAAACAACATATCAAATGTTGAAACTGAGAAATTGTTTTGGGAAAAACACTTGCCCATTTTGAAATTGATGCTAGCAACATGTGTCAAAAAAATTGGGAAAGGGGGTATCTTCACCATTGTATTGCATAACCTCTTCTTTTAACCCCAATCTGTAAACGTATGGGAACTGAGGACACCTATTGCTGTTTTTTTTAAGTGAAATGCTGTCCTATTTTGCTTGATAAAGGATTCAGCTGCTCATAAGTTTGGGGTCTCCTTTGCTGTATATGTCATTTAATAATGCACCAAAAGTTTTTGTTTATATGTTTAAAAATTTTTCGCCTAAATCTTAGAAAAATTTGTTTCCTCACAACTGAATGCCTTTCTGAAGACAAAATAAAATGTATGAAATGCTCCAGTCAGACCCCATCATACCACATAGACTGCACTCGTGAAGGTAACAAATGACCTTTTAATGGCCTTAGACAAAGGTTCTGCATCCGTCCTATTGCTTCTTGATCTTAGTGCTGCTTTTGACACTGTTGATCACTCCCTTCTCTTAGAGAGACTGAAAACCCATATTGAGCTACGTGGGAATATTCTAGCCTGGTTTCAATCTTATTTATCTGAAAGATATCAGTTCGTATGTGTGGATGGCATATCCTCTGACAAATCAAAGGTAGGTTTTGGTGTTCCTCAAAGCTAGGTTTTGGGCCCATTATTGCTCTCACTATATATGCTGCCTCCGGGTGATGTAATCCGAAATCACAATGTCAATTTTCACTGTTATGCTGATAATACACAGTTATACCTCAGCGTTACCCTCGACCCTGACCTCTCCTTTGATGATCATATAAAATATATCTCAACAGCTGCTTACTTTCATCTTTGAAACATTGCAAAAATCAGAAGCTTTCTATCAAAAACTGATGCAGAAAAACAAACTAGAACAAAATAATGTGAATATATTACTTGAGTACAAGCCTCTTAACACTAGCTGCCTGTTAGAATTAGGGCAAATTTCAAGGTTTTATTGTTAACCAGAAGCCCCACAATAGCAATCACAAAACATCTAGATGACACAGGAGCACATCCAGGCAGTGACACTGACAGTGGACAACAACTGGTAACGTTTTCCAGGGCCCAGGCCTTGGGGGGGCCCATTTGGTTGGCTTAAATATAATTATTTATTAGTCAGTCAATCTTGATATTTAGTACTGCCTAGCTAAAACATTAAACAATAAACGTATATGACCTGTTTTCTGAACAGTAATATCATTGCTATTTATGAATTTTTGTGGCCCGTGGTTTGGGTCCTAAATGTTCAAATTTGTCTCGGCCCTGGGATTCCTGTCGGCGTCCCTGCACCTAGGTCACACATTTTCATTCATTACTCCACAACCGTAGAAGTTAGAGGCTTCATTTCTTGTTCACAGGAACAACGACATTCCACTGCAAATAACGTCTCACTTGTGTACTTTCATCAACCAGAAGCCCCACAATCGTGATCACAAATCCACAACAAAAGTAATCCTTCAGGATTTACTTGATATTATTTTGTTTTTTGGAAGTCTACAATACATAAACCAAATGTGCACCTATGCTCTGTTGTGTAGTGTCACCTGTGTATATAACTATCCAAAGGATGACTGGAAGCATCCCTGTTATCTCCACCACTTTCAGATATGGCACATGTAGGGAATTCCAAAGGAAATAAATGCACCCCCTATTCAAGGAACATTGGTAAAGAATGTGTTTCCCATTTAGGACATTAAGAAGAGATAGACATAAGATTGGGGTTTAAAATACTTGGTTAACACAGTAAGTTAATGCTAAACACTCCAGTCAAGGTTTTAACTTTGTGTTGTGCGAGATTCCATCTTTGTTTCTCACAAGGTTGGATTCCTGAATCCTGCAACACTGATACAGCTTGTACAATGAATGGGCACCTCACACAGATGGTCCAAGACCAAGCCAAGCCCAGACCTATGAGAGACTGCCTTGGGTTCAAAATGAGAATATTAGACACTGACGATTCCAGCCACACCACAGCAAAGGAGGGGTTGGAGAAAAGGAGAAAGGCACACAGAACCAAGTGGCTCCTACATCCATGACAGTAACAGTTGACTCGACATGGGAAAATCAAAAAGGAGAGGGGAGTTGTAATACACTTTTTATATAAATGTTATGTTTGGGTTTTAGCCATTTTCTGGCAAATACTGATTATATTGGTCACTGCTATTGTACTTCCAGCTAATTTTAGTCCTTCGATTTTTGCCCATTTTGAAACTTATGTGAAACTGTGTTTTGTATAATGACACCACTGTAATACCAAGAAAATTAATTTTTACTGATTTTGTGATCAGGAAACTATTGACCAATAAACATTCACATGGGGGGTAAACATACCTTGGACACAAAGGAATGTTTTTTATTTCAGCACTGATATGTCATATTGCTATTTTAAATGTAAATTGATAATTGTTTAAAATTTATTGTGAATCATTTTTGAGTATTTTATCCATCCGAAACAACTGTTTATTTGTCTGACATTTAAGTAATGGTCCCACCACTAAAATAAGTTGAGTATTACATTAGTATGGCAGTAGCTCTGATTTTAGGGTCCAGGAGAATAGGTTAACAGATGTAGTGTTTTTTCTTCTCTTTTCTTCTATGGGGATGGTGTTGCAGACATCTAACTCAATGCATGGAGACGATTTGGGAATAATGATGGGAAGTGAAAACTCTTTCAACCATTCCCTTCAGCATTTTCTGAGTTCCAGAACCTGATTCATGATTATTTTATTGGGGGAGATGGTGGAAAACCGTGTTATGTCTGGAACATCAACGTTAAGACAGAACAGCAACAGATCTGTTAGTACAAAAGAAGATGAGACTGTGTTTCTGTTCAAGTATTTACAACATCAAGACTGAAGCAGAGAGGCCTTTGGGTCAATACGTCAACAGACAAAAACAATAAAAGGACAATGTGCCAGGTGAACGGAGATGACTAGGGAGTAACTTCCCCATTATATTTAGACTATGCCTACTATTGGGATGGAGACTGTGGCACATATGGTTTAAATGGAGCAGGAAGTCAAAACTAAAATGTAACTCTATTGTTATAGCCCACCCAGCAACTATAAGAGAAAGAGATGTTACAGAAATAAAATGAAATATTTGAAGAAAAGTATGGGACAGGACCAATGAGGAATTAGATATTTTCATACCATGAAAACAACACAGAAAATGAGTAACTAATAGAAATTGAATAGGGACAGAAGCAGTACCACAGCCCAGACAGTGAAATGAGGGACAAAGCAAGTAAGAAGAGGGACAAAGTAAGTGAGGAGAAGGACAAGGCAAGTGTAAAGAAGGATAGGAGAGGTGGAACGTAGGGAAAGAGAAGTTAAATGTCATCATTCAAATTATGTATGATTTGTCTTATGCAATTTATGCTCATTGTATAATTAAGTCGATATTCCATTCATACGTTTTTGTTTGAAACAACATATTTTGCAAGGCTCTGAAAGAAATCTGCACATGCTTACATACACTTGATTGGTCAGGTTGAAAGTCTTTTACTTCCCCACTGCCAAACGGGGAGGGAGAGGTTTGGCTTCCAGCCTCTAGGAGAGGTGGTTGACAGAGGAGATTGTTTTAAGTAAATGGGTTGATTTCAGCTCACTTATAGGAACTGATTTCTCCTCCTCCCCTATCGTTTCTAGGAGATTGTGGGACTTAGAAGTCCCAGAGGGGGGATATGTAGAGATATTTTCATAAAATGTTGTTATTTCACATTAACCCGAAAGAGTAGACAGAACGTCTCATGTGATCACTTGTAGATTAATTGGGTTTAAATTGATGAAACATTTAACCAGGGCTCATATCATCCCAAACAGTGTAATTCTCTTAGATTTTTCCTAATTTAATTGTTTAGAGAGTGATGAAGTGTACTCTTACTCTGGCTCAACTACTGTTTTCATGGTCAGTGCAATGAATGGTTGTTGTTATCTCATATTTAGGACAGAAAGACCTGTGGCATGTCCTTGACTCTCTTGCCAAAAACTTGTGAGAATGGGAGAAATCAATGTCACCATGACACCACCAATATTTCCAACAGTGGTTTGGGGCCAGATCCCAGAGGGTTGGTGGAAGATTGGAGAAGGATCCATCCTGAAATTAGCATACTGGGAGGAGCAAATATCATTTTATAACCATACTGTATAAAAGAGTTTCTGAAGTATGGAAGTCGGTTGTTCTGCAAACCAACGTGGGTTGGTTGCTCTGCCGACCAGCATGGCTTTATTACCTTAATAAAGTCTACTATTGAATTCACAAACTCCTGAGTTGTTTGAAAATGTTGGTGGGAAAAGGGGGAATAATTTTCCACAACAATGTGTTATTAATATTTAAAATAATGCCCCATAAAGTAGCCTAATGTCACAACATTATTATTTAAAAGACAAACACATTTCAGTTGCATATTTTTCTTATCAAGTCGGCCATTATAGCTGTTAAAAATTACCAAACATGTTTTAAATAGCCATACTGTAAAATACACTACAATTAAACAACAATAAAACACAAACTCTATGATCGAACAAATGTTTTTTTATTTAAAGAAGATAGCAGAATTAACTCTTCACAATCAGTGAGAACTGAGCATATAGGCCACCGTATACCTACCGTAGGGCTGTCACCAGAGGCGTTATAGGATCACAGATGCGTTATAGGATCACAGTATATCACAGTACAACCCCCTCCCATATGGACTTTTTCATGGAAGTCCATTCGGTGCTGGCTCAAATGTTGAAATAAGTTTGTTGTAATGCCACATGTTGTTCTAACCACCGTCTTACGGTATATAATAATAGGCCTACATTAGATTGGGAATATATTGTGTTCCAGAGAGATGTTACAAACAGAATTATTTTTCAGCACCAAAACATCCCTAGTCTCTATCACATTGTCCTCTGGGTATGTTTTCTTAATCAATCCTCATCTCCCTAACAGCAAGCCCTACTTGGCACTATTCTTTGGCACTACGCTCTACGCCATATCTTTGATTTTTCAGACTACATGAATTTGCTGTTCAGAGTGCCTGCACAGCTAATATCACCCCAATCCACGCGTGTTGTTACTTAATTGGGTTACCAACCTACCCCATAGCCCATTCATATGAAAAATACAGAAGATTGTTGTCACATGTAGCACACAGCCAGTACTTGCCAGAAATTCCTGCAGCTCCTTTAATGTTGCTGTAGGCCCCTTAAAAGCCTCCCCGACCAGTTTTCTCGTCATTTCATACATTTTGGTGGGACCTCCAGATCTTGGTAATGTCTCTGTTTTGGCATATTTTCTCCACTTGATGATGGCTGTCTTGACTGTGTTCTATGGTGTATTTTTTTTCCACACAGACTGATATATTTCAAGTGTTCATTCCTTATAATTTTGATGATTATAACTGACAACTAATGAAAACCCCAAAATCAGTATCTCAGAAAATGAGAATATTACTGAAGACCAATACAAAAAATGATTTTTAGAAATGTTGGCCAACTGAAAAGTATGACCATGTACCGCACTCAATACTTAGTTGGGGCCAGACTCTGGGACATTGATTTCCAAAAGAAATGCAAAATTTGCATTAATCAGAGAACATAACTTTGGACCACTCAGTAGCAGTCCAGTCCTTTTTGTTTTTAGAACAGGCAAGACGCTTCTGACGCGGTGTCTTGTTCAAGAGTGGCTTGACACAAGGAATGCGACAGCTGAAACCCATGTCTTGCATACGTCTGTGCGAGGTGGTTCTTGAAGCACTGGCTCAAGCTACAGTCTACTCTTTGTGAATCTGCCCCACATTTTTTTATGTTTTTTGTTTCACAATCCTCTCCAGGGTGCGGTTATCTCTATTGCTTGTACACTTTTTTCTGCTTGAACACATTTCCACATTTTGGTGTTTGGTTACTGTTTAGCCATTGCCCCAAAGTCACAGGAAGCTGCTATCGTTTTGGTTTCTTTATTTAAATAAAAACATGGATTATTACCACAACCACGTCTCTGGGCCCGTGTCCTATCCCCAGCTCTGTGACAGGATGTTTATTATTCATGTGTAGTTCGCATGCTGTTCCTATGTTGTTTCATGGTCGTTCTCTAGGTCAATGTTACTTCCCTTTTCAGAATATTGACTAAAAAGATGTTGAAATGAATGTACATATATCATGACGATATCATATGGGTGGAATATTGGACTGCAGGTAACGTAGTAGTCAGAGCCATTTTACACATTTGTTTAATACACTTTGTGTGTGAAAAAAGAAAAATACAGTATGAGGACCCAGTTAATTATTATTCTATTATCAACTCATGTTTACTCTTAAAATAGATGGAGCATCCTGTTTAAGAAATCATGGACCAAGTTTTGTGCACAGGGGCACAGTCATGCTGGAAGAGGACCTTCCCCAAACTCTTGCAACAAAATTGGGTGCACCTAAAGGTCTAAAATACCTTTGTATCCTGTAGTGTTAATATGACCCTTCACTGGAACTAATAGGGCCCCATAAAAATAAGTAAATAATATTTGCCAATTCTGTGTATTTCTTAAAAAAATTCCACTGAATAGGTTTTCCGCAACACAAGCATCACTTTACAGTGGGGAGGGACAAAATAATGTGGTTGAATTTATAACACAATGCCTCTCTAAATGTGATGACAACAATAAGATTAAAAACAATATTAACATTAAAGTATACATTTTTAAATATTTGTATTGTTCTCTACATTAACTTACTGAAGGTCTAACCATTTGTCAATGTGCTCAACCTTGAAATATTATTTACTTTATGTATATTATTATGGAAAAACTATTTTTTTCTTGTTTGTATTTTTCCCCACAAAGTTTTTCTTTAGTGTGTATTCAGTAATTTTTCTATCTACAACGCAGAGCTTCATTTTGAATAATATAATTGGAAGTCATTATTCCTGCTGAATGTATGTAATGTTTCACCACAGACTTTTACTATGAATGCAAAATAAGAAAACCGGAGATCTTATTGTTGCTGCAGAATCTCACATTTTCTCTAATTACCTTTTATATATCAAGGTGACAGCCACTGACAGTTTAAAACAAATGTGTGCGTGCACAGACACAGCCGTGTCTCAGACCTAATTCTTGCTAGTTTGATACTGCCGACATGGGGTGCAGGACGTTATCGCTCTACTCTGATGCTTTTGCAATAATGAACTATGTGAACGTAAACTGCGCTGAGCTTGGTAAAATATTTTTTTTATTTCATAAAAAAATCAGTTTTTCTGTGGCGGCGCATCACAATTTAGCTGCGGCGAACCACCGCTCTGATTACAATTAGAGGCACAGTGGCATAAAGTGGTGGAGTTCCACGAGATACACAACCAAGGACCACACACACACACACACACACACACACACACACACACTGCATTCACAGCCATCAGAGCCTGATGTTCTTTCAGATCCTCTGCACATTTTTGTACTATTACGAAAATATAACAATTAGGTATTTTTAATATTAAAACAAATTTAACAAAAAAGAAAGAAATATGGATAGTTCTTACAATTACGTGTTTATGTCTGGATTCCGCGATTCCGTCTGTGTTCTCAGCAACATGAAAATTATAGTGCCCAAAACATAGGGGCCTAGCCCAAACCCTAAAACACAGCCCCAGACAATTATCCCTCCTCCCCGACACTTAACAATAGGTACTATGCATTCCAGTAAGTATGCTTTTACTGGCATTCGCCACACCCAGTTTCATCCATCAGACTGACAGATAGTGAAGTGTTACTAATCAGTCCAGAGAAAACATTTCCACTGCTCCAGACTCCAGCATGCTTGCCACCACTCCAATCAAAGATTGGGATTGCGCATGTTGATGTGAGGCTTGTTTACTGCTGCTCGCCCATGGAAACACATTTCTTGAAGCTCCCAACATCCAGTTCTTGTGCTGATGTTGCTTCCAGAGGCAGTTTGGAACTCTGTGGTGAGCAGATGATAGGGGATTTTTACGTGTTATGCACTTCAGTACTTGGCGGCCCTGCTCTGTGAGTTTGCATGGTCTACCACTTCATGGTTGGGCTCTTTTTGCTCCTAGGTGCTTCCACTTAACAATCATGGCACTTAAGAGTTGATCAGGGCGGATCTAGTAGGGCAGAAATGTCACCAACTTTCTTTTGGCAAAGGTGGCATCCTATGACAATGCCAAAAGCTCTTCAGTACAACTGCACCATTGACCACTTCAGAATCTGAGCATAGGCAGTACGCTCTTTGAAACTAAACTTGAAACTGCACACGTCATTAAAAGTGTTTTTTGTTTATTACTTTTTGACATTTTTTTTAAACCAACACCAAAATCTGACCATTAAAATGTTCAGGAATTTAATAGCCTAAAAACGGATATGCCACTGATACCTTGCCGGATTTCTTTTGGTTGTCGGTTAAATGTTATGATAGAAGTAAAATGCACAAAAAATTATACAACTATGCAGGTTTTTGCTCAAATGAACAATCACATAATCATTTTGTACTTAACCTTACCACAGAAAGACTTCAAAAATGACAAATATACTTACCAGTAGCCCCTTTATATCCTATGAAATCAAACATCATAAATCCTGTAGAAATCCAAGCAAAGAGGAGGCTGATGGCCACCACAAACTCTACAGAAAGGCTCAATTTCTTGAGTATTCCAAACCCTTGGGGTTTAAGATGGTGTGAAGGCAGTACCACATTTTCATTGAGCCGATCAGCTACAGCAGCTGCACCTGAAAGATGAATAAATTTTAAATCGCTGTCAGTAATGCTTATTCAAGGGCTTTCATACCAAAACAGGCATCTGGTGGCAGTTACTCCATGTTTTATTACAGTTTATTTTTGCTGGTAACAGGCAGAGTTGTTTAAACCAGAACCCCAAGAGGAAGGCAGGTGCTGGTGGCAGTGTGCAGTCCCTGAACCAGACAGGATTTTGCTTCATGCATGTACAGTTTCTTCGTTTCTTCTGTGATCGTTATTCTAGCCATATAGACTACTATGCACAAAAATGGGATCAGTTAGAAATGTCCTTGTTTTCACCAAAAGGGAGTAGTACACAGTGTTCTACGAGATCTTCAGTTTCTTGGTAATTTCATATATGGAATTACTTTCAATTCTCAGAATATAGACTGACGAGTTTCAGAAGATAGATAGTTCTTTATTTCTGGCCAAAGCTAAAACAATTGTGAAAATATCCCTAACCAAACTCGTAATATTGCAGCAGCAGTAACCATAGCAACCGAAGTGGAAACCAAAATCACCAACTGATTAAGGGGCAGTTCAAATCTCACACTGAAAATCATAGTAAACAATTGAATTCACTGGCTGTGAATTTGATCAGGGTAACTCATAATGTGAGTCAGTAGTGTATACAGCCCCCAGGTGCCTGTATGCACTTCGGACAAATGCTGGGCATGCTCCTAATGAGATGGTGGATGGTGTTCTGGGGTTCTCTTCCCCGACCTGGATTAGGGCATCAGTGAGCTCCTTGACAGCCTGTGGGGCTACTTGGTGGCGTCGGATGCACCGATACGTAATGTCCCTCAATTGGATTTAGGTCTGGGGAACATGAGGGTCAGTCAATTACATCAATTCCTTCATCATCCAGGGACTGCTTACACACTCTGGCCACATGAGGCTGGGCATTGTCCTGCACTAGGAGTAGGGTCTGACGATGTGTCTGAGGATTTCCTCCCATTGCCTAACAGCAGCCAGGGTATCATTGGCTAGTACGTCGAGGTGAACATGTTCTCATCTGTGAAGTGATCGGGGCACCAATGGTGGATCTGACAGTTCTAGTGGAGGAGCTGGACTACCTGTGCAACCTAAATGGCCCCATGCTATCAGTAGTGACAAAGACACAAGCAAAACGCAAACCTAGATTAGAATCAGTCAGGAAGGATAAGGAGAGAGAAATTGTCTGTGGCAACCACCTGCAAAACCATTCCTTTTTGGGGGTTGTCTTGCTGTGGCCACTCAAATGCACCTTGTGTCACTTTCATTTTCACCAAAACTGATGACATTTATTCACAACCGCTTATGCTTTCTAACTGAGCATATTGATACCCTGAAGATTAATTGACTTTGCGTTATGTGTTCCCTTAATTTTTTTTGAACAATGTATAAACAAGATCCAGAAATGCTGCCACCTTCTCTGTGCCCAAACTCATTTAAAACAGACTGAGGCGAAGTGGAAAACTAAATAGAAATTATCTTTGTGAATCATGGATGTCACATCCTCCGGACTAAAGAGGAGTGTGACAATCCGTGATGGTATGCGTGTGCGGTAGGGCACTTGGCATGAGTAACTGGCACATCTGTGAATGTGCCATCAGTGCTGAACAATATATACATGTTTTGGAGGAACAGTTACAGTTAAATCATGAATATGGTACAGGCTGTTGGCTTTTATATGAAGGTATTTTCATCCAAATTTGAAGAAGGGTTTAGGAATTACAGTTCTTTAATATGTTGCCAACTCTTTTTCAAGGCACCGAAGTGGAAAGTCTGAACTTCAAATGCATCACGGTTGTTTCATTTTAAATTCATTGTGGTGGCATACAGAGCCAAAATTATCAAAACTGAAATGAAATTTTTGCATTGCTTTTGAAAATATGACTGATCTTGCAAAAAACAGTCTTTTATTGAAGGATAGTGATCACATGAAGCCATTTATTAACAAAGTTGTTTGGCTCCTTTTTCAATCATAATTATAACAGAAATCACCGAAATGGCCCTGTTAAAAATTTGAATGTTTGGCCTTGTTACAGACACATAATGTGGCACACACAGGGGAAAATGGCTATTAAAGATGAATTTCCAACAGCTGTGGATTTTAAATTGCAATTAGTGTCTGTGTATGAATAGTCAATGAGTTTTTCAGCTCTCACGTGGATGCACTGAGCAGGCCAGCTACTGAGCCACGGGCATCAGAGAAGAACTGTCAAAAGACCTGCATAACGAGGTGATGGAAATTTATAAAGACGGAGGATACAAAAAGATATCCAAAGCCTTGCAAATAAATGCAAGTCAGTGCTATTCAATCAATTATCAAGTGGAAAATTTGGGGATCTCTTGATACCAAGCCAAGGTCAGGTGGACCAAGAAAGATTTCAGCCAAAACTGCCAGAAAAATTGTTTGAGAACCAAGAAAAACCCACCTCTGGAGATATACAGGCTGCTCTGGTGTGGATGTTCCAAGGAGCACAATAAGACGACACTTGAAATGAGCTGCATGGTCGATTTTCCAAAAAGAAGCCTTTACTGCGCCAATGCCACAAAAAAGCCTGGCTACAATATGCCTAAAACACATGGATATGCCTCACAGCTTCTGGCACACTGTAGTTTTGAGTGACAAGACCAAAATAGAGCTTCATGGTCACAACCATAAGCACTGTGTTTGGAGAGGGGTCACCAAGGCCTATAGTGAACAGAATACCATCTCCACTGCGAAGCATGGTGGTGGCTCACTGATGTTTTTGGGTATGCTCATATACTGGCAGACAATTTGCATTCGTCTGCACAAAAGCTGCGCATGAGATGCACTTGTTCACGACAGTGACTGTGAGCACAAGGCCAAGTTGACCCTCCAGTGGTTACAGCAGAAGGTTCTGGAGTGGCCTTTACAGTCTCCTTACTTTAATATCATTGAACCACTCTGTGGAGATCTCAAATGTGCGGTTTATGCAAGACGACCAAAAACTGCATGACCTGGAGGCATTTTGCCAAGACTAATGGGTAGCTATACCATTTGCAAGAATTTGCAAGAGTGTTTAGCTAACTGGATAGTGGAATGCAAACTGGATAGTGGAATGCAAGCAAACTATTGAACATTTAGTGAATCCAATATACCTACCACCAACACAACATCTACTGCTCCTCTGTCTATGAATCGGCCAACTACTACATCTAATGCTACAACTACTATTAATACTACCAATAATGCTCATTATTTTAATACTCTTCAAAAAACGAATGTTGTTTTTCTAAATGTGTTTTATTTCTTTTTTGCATGTGTTTTTATTGTTGTAATACAGGGCTAAGCTCTAAAAGAGAACTTAGTCTCAGATGAACTTTCTGTATTAATATAAGTACATATAGTGTCAAACAATTCTATGCTGTTTTATTACACAGGTAATATGGCAATTCTAGGTTTTAAAATATGACAAAAAAATCATTTTATTCAAATGTCCTTGCTAGTTTAGTTCCTGCCTACCTTTAAAATAAATAATTAGTCATTCCAAAAATATCTGAAGACTTGCAGGAATGCAGGATGAAAAGGTATAGGTTCTATTTTACCTGCATTTCTTTTTTCGGATCTTACATGCACATGTCTAACTCGGGAACCTCACTGATGCTACCCATCCACATTTCACAGTAAGACCATACACCTCCAATTTGCTTGATTGTACAGTAAGAATTGCCATTTGTACTTCATCGCACAACTATTCATTCCCACTAGCATATACATATACAGTGTATATAAAAAGTCTACACACACCGGCAAAAATGCCTTTTTGATGTAAAAGAATGAGACAATGATAAATCATGTCAGAACCTTTTCCACTTAAAATGAGAACAATTCAATTAAAAACAAACTTTGAGGGGGAACTTTATATCTTTGAGGGGGAAAAATAAAAAATTAAAACCTAACAATAACCTGGTTGCATAACTGGGGATGTGGCTGTGTTCAGAATTAACCAATCACATACAAACTCTTGCTAAAAAACAACACTGCAAATCAACCAAAGTACACCATACCCACAATGAAGCATGGTGGTGACCGCATCATGCTTTGGGCTTGTTTTTCTTCAGCTGTAACCAGGCCCACAGTCAGGGTGGAGGGAATTATGAACAGTTCCAAATACCGGGCAATTTTGGCACCAAACCTTCAGGCATCCGTTAGAAAGCTGAAAATGATTTCCCCCCAAAGAGTTCCATTTGTGTTTCAAATGTATTGTTTACGTTATAGGTCATATTAAAGGTGGAAAAAGTTCTGACATGATTTATCTTGGTCAAAAAAAATTACATCACAAACTTAACAGCATTTGCCTTCACTGCCCTATACATTCCACTTGGAACATACACTTTACTTAATCAATTTCCTTCACTCTCCTATTCGCACCTCTGGTTAGGTATTAACTGCATTTCATTGTGTTCTGCACATACTGTTTAATTTCAATGAAGTAGAAATCTCATCTAATCCAGATCTGATCTAATAGGCTTTAGTATTTTTTCTGGCAAAAATAATACTGTACGCCATGTCAATACAACATGAAAAACTGACGTGACATCATTGCTATATTTTGTCAGTTCATATTGTACTTCACATTTATTCCCATGCTGTGCCAATGCGTTCCAAGACTCCTACCAAGTGTAGAATTAAGTATTAAAGAGTATTTTTTGTCACCAATATATAATAGCTGAATGAACCACAACAAAATAAATATAAATGAGTAATGTAGACCTTTTAAAGTCATGACGCTAGTTGTCATGAATATTTATTGTATATACAGGGGATCATAATCACTCAATGTGACTAATAAACTTCAGTTACAATAGTAAAATCCATAAAAATATTCATTAACCTGTAATGAAAAACTGCTAATAGTTGTGGCAAAACAATATACAGTATTCTTGCAATCAGCTTTTAGCAGATTTACTCAATGTGATAATAGGAGAAAAAAAACTCTCCACTTTTGTGGGTCTTACAGCAATGTGTCATACATAAATCATTCAGCGCACTATAATGTTAACTAGCACAGTAAAGCTTTGAAAGACATACCTTCAAGAGACGCTTCCGGCATATTGTTATGAAAATGTCCAAATAATTCTTTTCGAAAGCACTAACGATCAAATACAGATTAATAAAATTGTGACCTGGTCAATGAGTCATAAATACCCATTCAATAAATGTAATGCTTCTTATTGGTTGCCCAACATAATCCGGTTTAAATTCATTCCAAAAAAATTGAAGAAATATATGTTGAAAAATAAAGAAGTAGTCTGTTCCACAGCACTGCAGAAAGGGGTATATGGATGATGGCAAATAACACCAAAACAGCAGCGGGGGGAGTTAAGCTTAGGGCTGAAGGGAGATGGTAGATCCCTTGGCAGTCCAGACCTAGTATTATAGGTGCCTTACATGGGTTAAGGTAACCTTATCCTCCCACAGCCAAAGTTTATTCTTAGCCAGGATTTAATACTGCTGCCACTTAGTCAGGCCTTTTTTGGCTGTTTGGGGGGTTGCTCAGTGGTCTTATCGGGGATAGCTCAAATGGTAGGGAGGGCATTCCCCTCAAGTCTTTAAGATGGACTCAGATGTCAGGCATTAAGTGACAACTCTCAAAGAGAACGCAGCAGCATTAATTGAAGGGAAAATGTTCCTTTCTAGCCTCTTTGTTTTGTACTAGTTTACGTTTTTGTTAGAATCAAAAATATGTAGCATTTGAATCTTGCATCTTTATACTTCTCAACATTCTTTGAATGTGTAGATCACCTTGACATTTGAAGAGCATTCGGAAAGTTTTCAGATCCCTATTTCTAACATTTTTTAAATGACAGCTTTATCCCAACATAGAATAAATAAATGTTTTCTTCATGAATCTACACCCAAAACCCCACAAAAGCAGATTATCAGTCCACTGGCTATTGAGGAGCTGCACCCCTCCAGTCGCCTTGTTACCAGGGGAGACATGAGTGACAAAACTGCTCTTACTGTATGTTCCAGTTGACGGTCCAGCAGCGGGCTGTGAGCTGAAAGCTCCTTAACGGCTTATGGGCCATGCATATTTATATGAGGCTGATTTAAAATAAAATGTAATCGGTCTTGAGTCCATAGATCTATCAAGGTTTGAATTTGAATTTTTACATGCCCATGGGATAATCCATATACGGACACCTAGTATGACTGCACTCCGAATAATCAAAGAATCTAGGCACAACAGGTGTTTTGGTTTTTGTTAAGTACTCATTTACCTAGGTCACAGCATACTAAAGAAAACCACCATTGCAATTAATATAAACGCATAACTGCCAATGTAATATAAAATAATCAAAACATGATATACTGCACAATTTTGAATGTATACCACAGTGATCAAAAAACCATGTAAATGTTGAGCCAACAAACATAGTCTAGCTGCTACACTACAAAAAGAATTCACTATAATAACTGATGTTATTATTTTGTATTACATTGGCAGTTATGATTTTATATTTATTGCAACATTTCTGATATGTTTGAAGAATATAAACCGAGCAGGGCTCTAAGCTCCTTGAACTCAGGTCAGCTAGTAGAGTCCAAAATAAACATGGAGAAGCTGCGTTTAGCAGTTATGCTGTACAGAACTGGAATAAACTACCAGAAGATCTTAGACGTTCACCAAATGTGTCCATTTTTAAATCCAGGCAAAAAACAATTCTCTTTTCACATGCCTATGACTGAGCTCCCAAACGTAACCCCACTGTGAGCCTGTTTTTATAACAGCACTGTTTAGTGTTATAGTTTTTCTAGCTTCCGATGTTTTATATTCTATTTTATTTTTCTATGTTTTATTATTATGCTATATTTTATATTTCTCATCTTAATTTATTGTGTTATTAAATGTATATCCTGCTATATTTTACCTCTGTGTAAACTGTTTTTGATTCTATTGCATTATTTCTATTTTCACTGTAAAGCACATTGAATTGCTTCTATGTATGAAATGTGCTATATAAATAAGCTTGCTTGCTTGCTATAGTATCATTTCTGACAACAATGTGGCATAGTTTGAGACATGGATAGTTAATTATTTTACAACACTTAGAATTTTTATAATGAGAATTAGCAGGTATTACAGTAGTTGAAAGACAACATAAAAAAAAATGCTTGAATGTGTGAACACATCTCAAGTTTTTAATATTGGAATATTAATTGCCAAGAAGAAACTAGAGAATCTAAATTTTCTACATTATATTGTTTAGGAAGATCTTCAGCTTGAAACAGAAGGCTTTTCTTACCAAGACAAACACTTGTCTGTGGCAATTTCTGCCACTGTTACTGCATAAAAAAGCCTTTTTTTGAGTGTCCATACAAGTAAAAATATTTGTAATGATGAAAAGTATAAGGCCAGTATGGAGAAGTCACAATATTAAAAGATTTTAACCAGTCGTCAAAAGTCAGCTCTAAACATTTCTGGAAATTCAGAAATCTTTGCACATTCAAATGAGCTCTTCACACCTGTCTTTTAACCTCATCCTAATTTCAACAGTTACACTAAGCAGGCACATTTAAGTAAAAAAGTTTCCGAATAAGTTAAGATGCTGCGTTAACAGTAAATAAAAACAAAATGCAATGATGTGTAAATCATTTAAACCCTATATTGAATAAAAATTGTACAAACACAACATATCAGATGATGAAACTGAGACGATTGTTTTTAAAGAATATGCCCACTTTGAATTTGATGCCAGCATCACATTTAAAAAAAGTTGGAACAGAGGCAACAAAAGACTGGAAAGGTTGAATAAAGTAAAAAATATACCCGGTGGAATATCACACAACTAATTAGGTCAAGTTGCAACAGGTCAATGATTGAGTTTTCAGAGGTCATTCTATAGAATGGGTCTGACTGAAGTCAAGATAGGGAGGGATTAAACACTGTGTGAAAGACTGTGCAGGCAAATAGTGTAACAATTTAAGAAGAATGTTTCTCAACCTAAAATTGTAAAAAGCTTTGGGATCTGATCATCTCCAGTACATAAAATCATGAATAGAATCAACGAGTCTAGAGAACTCTGTATACAAGGCCAAAAACCAATATTGGATGGCGGTGATCTTCAGCCCCTAAGGTGGCATTGCAACAAAAAAAGACACAACTCTGTATTGGAAATCCCCGCATTGGCTCAGGAACACTTCCGAAAACCACTGTCTGTGAACACAGTACATCGATGCATCCACAAATGCAATTTTAGTCTCTACCATGCAGAGAAAAAACCATATATATATATATATATACTATAAATAAGATTCAGAACCACTGCCGCCTTCTCTGGGCCCGAGATCATTTAGGATACACTGAGGTGAAGTGGAAAACTGTCCTACTGTCTGACAAATCTGAAACCTCAACTATTTTTGGGAATCATGGACGCAGCTTCTTCCCGGACTGAAGAGGATAGAGACCATTCAGCTTGTGATCACTCACTTTAAGCGTGTGCTCCTAATCTCAGCTCGTTACCTGTATTAAAGACACCTGTGAGCCAGAAATCTTTCTGATTGAGAGGGGATCAAATACTTATTTCCCTCATTAAAATGCAAATCAATGTATAACATTTTTTACATGCATTTTTCTGGATATATTTGTTGCTATTCTGTCTCTCACTGTTCGAATAAACCTACCCTTAAAATTATTGAATTATGATTTCTTTGTCAGTGAGCAAACTTACAAAATCAGCAGGGGAACAAATACTTTATTCATCATCATCATTTTCATCCGCTTATCTGGTATCGGGTCGTGGAAGCAGCAGCTCCAGCAGGGGACCCCAAACTTCCCAGGCCAGTGTCGAAATATAATCTCTCCACTTAGTCTTGGGCCTCCAGTGAGGTCACCTCCCAGCGGGACGTGCTTGGAAGATCTCCCTAGGGAGATGTCCTGGGGGCATCCTTACCAGATACCCGAACCACCTAATCCGGCTCCTTTCGAAGCAAAAGAGCAGTGGCTCTACTCCGAGTTCCTCATGGATGACTGAGCTTCTCACCCTATCTCTAAGGAAGACGCCAGACTAATTTCAGCCGCTTGTACCTGCAATGTAGTTATTTCGGTCATGACCCAGCCTTCCAGACCATTGGTGCGAGTAGGAACGAAAATTGACTGATATATCGAAAGCTTTGCCTTCCGGCTCAGCCCTAAATTGGAGGACGCCTCATATCTGTCTGTCTGACTCATCATCTGGTTAGCTTTTAGCATTTTCTTCAGTGTCCTCCATATCTTCTTTAACAGCCTCACATTCAACTCTAGTATTTTCTCCATCTGACAAATCTGCATCAGATTCTATCAATCAATTTAAACAACTCTGTTCTGTCCCCTACAATGAAGTAAACAATGCAATACATTAAAATCATCCCAGTGTCCACTACAGTGGACATTCATGAATGTGTTATTTTGACTTTATTATTAAATTATTAAATCGCCATTAAACACAATTTATATAATTCCTAACATGTTAACAAATATGACTATATTTAAATTTCAAAATAAAACCCAATAGGTAAAAGATTTTTGACTTATTTTTACTGTTTCCATAAAACACACTTGTTGACAGGGAAGCCATCTTGTGCAGAAATTATCATGAAATTAATCAAGTAGCAAAAATTAGTAAACAATTAGATTAGCTATTACAATGTCCATTACAGTGGACATAAAATGATGGGCTGGGTCTCAGGAGGATATAGTTTACTAGTTAATTGTTTATGTGGAGCTTGTATATTTCAGCATGGATTGCCATTTGCTTTGCTAGATACCTGCTTTTGTTGGCATTTCTTTGGCAAATCCAGGCATTTCTTTCATGTTTTTTACCCACATATTAATTCTACTAACTCAAACATGTTCTGAGGGCAGAAAGAAATGTGATTGGTACAGGCAAAAATCCAATAAAAATAGACACAAATTACATCAAGAAGCATGCAATTCTGTTAACGTTTGCCTATTAAGTTATAATTAAGTACAGTGGATATAAAAAGTCTACACACCCCTGTTAAAATGCCAGGTGTTTGTGATGTAAAAAAAAATTCTACGGAATGTGCTAAATGACTGATTACGCTACCATCCTGTGGTACATTTTTAATTGAGATAACATTCACATGCTTTTTTGATCCAGCTTGAAATGTTCATGAACACTGCCTCCTCTCCATTTCGATTCCGTGTTCACCTGAACCAAGCAATTTCTTTCTGTCTTCAGAACATGTTTGAGTAAGTAAAACTGGGATGTGCGGTTTGCACTTCCATTTGCAACATTAAAATTAAGTTACAATTATTTATTAAATGCATTCATAAAAATAGACATACAGTGTTAACAAAAAACATATACAACAAACTTAAAGTAGTATGTTCTAAACGGTTTAAATCCGAAAGCAGATCAGCTTAAGTTGTGAAAACTGGCAACCTAGTTGGTTCTTTCATATTGAAAATCCTCACAATGTATGCTTTCAGTTGACTCTTCATTTTAAACCTAAGTCTAACTGCAAGACCAAGCAGAGTCTAAATGCTAGACAAAATTGCACAAGATTGTGATATTAAAATGAGCTTGCATGACAGCTCATTCATATTAGGTATAAATGATTAATCTCTTGATTTTATTTTTTAAATCTAATCATTTTTTGAATTTCACACGAAAAGCCAAGTAAATGTACCTTAATTATGATAATGCCTTAAAAATGCCTTAAAAAAACAAATATTGAATACAAATAAAAGAATAGGACATGTCCCACTGCCTGTAGAAAAATGCCAGACAGCATACAAGTTCCATTTAGGGCAAAAGGTTTGAATTCCAAATATGGAGAAATTTTGACTGTGTTAATATTTGCAACTGTTTAGTTTATAGTATGATGTAAGTATGTTGTAATCTTGTTAAATCAACTGATTAAATATCGGGGTTTTTTTTTTAAGAATCTTTACCTCTCCTTGCACCAGAAATCACAGAGTTGTTATAGAAATGTGATGTTCGATATGATTTTATGCAGGATTTGAATGCTCATCACTGGGGCCTGCTTTTCAGGATCCTGAAAGTAAATAATGATTCATCATTACATTACAGAATCATTGGTATCCAAACTTTGTGTAAATTGTTTGAAGATACAGCGTCATTGAAAATATCTAACATTCTCAGATTCATGTAATGTGTCACAGCATAAAGTGTTTGATTTATTGTTTTTTAGACTCACAGATTAATTCTCCAGCATTATGGACAATAGCAGAGTTAGCAATTGGATAAATCTGATTTAGTTTGAGAAAACTAATCAGCAGGCTACTTTCAATTGTAACAAAAACATCAGGTTCTTAGTTTTACATAATTTAGTTAATCTGCCATGCTGCCTTCAAAATGGTGCACATTCCTGTGCCAGTTACAGAACTATGGAGCCCCATAGGGGTGAGAGATTAAGGGCATGAAAAGTAATTGAATTAAGCTTGACACGATGTATGAGAGTACTAACTATCTCTGTATGAAGGACAATAGGTAGGATGTGATGCCCCATTACTGATGGGTCTCACGCACCCTGTCCATATAACCTGCCAGGAACTATGTAACTGTCAAAGGACTCTCTGAATATACCCTTTTTATAATGGACTGTGTAATTGTTGGCTAGAACCACTGACCGCCTCCAATGTTTTCAGGCATAAAACATTGTTTCACCTGGTGGGTGTCCTTTTGGTTGATGCTTGGCAATGTGGGTGGATTGATTTCCTGCCTGTTGGGCCCTGTCCATGGCCTTCCCCGGATAGGGCCACAGTGTCACTAGACCACCCTTTCTCAACCCCAAGGTCTTACACTTCTATATTACTGTGCCGGGGTCAGTTCTCCTTCTCCACTATAAATCCTTGTAGTTCTACGGAATGCTCTTTCTAAATGTTCCCTGTCTCCTGCCCTGTTTAAACTTAGGAGGACATGAAGTGTTGGCCCAAACCCCTAGAGTACCCCCCCACATGTTGTCCCTGTCCTTGTCCATTTGGTCATGCTTCTGACCTGGATTAGGTTTAATAGATGCTGGACTCCATCCTCATGCATTTATTAATTATTACAACTTGTACTCTTAAAATGTGCACCCGGCACAGCCAGGTCTGGTCACCCCTCGGACCCTGGTTCCTCTCAAAGCATCCTCCTACATTTCTGCCTTCTTAGTGAGTTTTTCCTAGCCACTGAAATTCAGAACAGTTGTTGTTTGCTCCTTGAGGTTTCAGGCTGGGTGTTTTGTAAAAACACTTTGTGACAACTGCTAATGTAAAACAGACTTGACTGAAAGATGTGTACTTTAGTCCAGAGATTCCAAAGGACAGCAAAGTTCTGTAGGCCACTTACTAACAGTGAGAAGGCCGGTCTAACAAACCTTCCCTGTTGAGATAGGAAGTGCTTACTACAGGGGTGTCCAAACCATTCCACGGAGGGCTGTGTGTCTGCAGGTTTTTGTTTTTTCCTATGAATTAGTTCCCAGTTCACACCTAAACAACCAGGTGAAGGTAAATACTAACCAATTAGTAACCTAATTAGTCAATCAAGTACAAGGAGAGGGCAAAAACCTGCAGACACACGGCCCTCCCTGGAATAGTTTGGAAAACCCTGGCTTACTAGATTGAGTAGAAAGTAATTCCATTAAGCCTTCTCCATACTTTTTTCCTCCCATCAGGTAAACCACTGCAACAGGGGCAGGAATTGCTTTTCTCTTCCAATTTATTCAAACAGCCATTCCCTTGGAGGGCAATCCGATTATTTAGGTATGTGCAACTAAATTGAAGGACTTTATATATTATTTAGTGCTCTTTAATATACATACAATGTCAGTACATAACCAGTACTGACATTACCACAAAAGTACATACCACAATATCTAAATGTACCCAATGTAAATCTAAATAGAATCTTGCCATCTCATCGGATCTTACCAAACCAAAAGCCGCGTTGACATCAATCACTAATGTATGAATTGATAATAGATGCGTGTTACGAATCAAGCCACCGAAATAACTTATCTGTTGGGTGTCCCCAATGCTTCTCTTCATTATAGGTGCCCACATTAACGTTTTTTTCTCCAAAACGCTGGATTGAAAGCGCTCCAAAGTAGGCTATTATTTCAACGTGTTGAAAACGAGAATCTCACGAATTAAATGGGTAGGCTTAACAAATAAGAGTTTGTCAGAGTTTACTGTTGTTGAGGACAACTAAACTCTAACATTAAAGGCATTCTTTACTGTGGATAACCCATGGAGCCTGGCTCACTATGCAAATCTCATAAATGTTGTGTTGTTTCCAAATGTAGTATCCATTAGCTTGTGGTGGAAATACACATTAAAACTATGTTTATAGTTTTCACGCTGTCATCCTGTAGTAGCTTATTCTTTCCTATACCTTGTGAACTTCCCCCTTACTTACCATGTACATTTTAAGTAAGTTCATCATCTTTAACCAGTTGTACCAACAAAACTTACAGTGTTAGTACTAGGAAAGAAGGCTGTAATTTGAAGAGGTGTCTTTTCCCACGTAGTTATAATGCAGTTACAAGTAAAGAGGGCTGTAATTTGAAGCGGCGTCTTTTCCCACATAGTTACATTGTAGTTACAGGGAAAGAGGGCTGTAATTTGAAGCAGTGTCTGTTCCCACATTAATACACTGTAGTTACAAGCAAAGAGAGCAGTAATTTCAAGCGGTATCTGTTCCAAATAGATACAGAGTAGTTACACCTACTAAGCAAGTATGTTTTGGTGTAGTCAAATAAAGCAGAGTCTGATTCACTAATTCAATAGTTCAAACATGTAAAACCTCAAACTAATTAATTAATAACAATTTAAAATGAGAGGTTATGTTGAAAATAAAATAAACCTAAGATGGTAATTCATGCAAATGAAATCTAGATATCTGCACCATTTGGACAGAGATATGACATTTAAAAAACAAATCTGTCAATTATATAAAATGTATTAAAACAAATAAAAACTAACAATCAAATACTATTACAAACAATTACTGTACCACCACTGCTATCTGAACCTTCTGTTCTTGAATATATTTATATGCACACATATATATTGTTAGCTTCCTGTTCTCTGATGTCCAAGAACAAAAGTTATGCAACCAAAAGTCAGGGGAGAGCCATCTTTATTCAGCATGAGACGTCGATGTTAACAGGTCATAGTTCCCTCTCTCTCTCTCTCTCTCTCTCTCCAAAGAATACAGGAAGTTCCACTGTATTTATACCTAATAAAAGGGAGGCAGCCAAGTGTCAAACCCAGCCAAATACCCTCCAATAAGAAAGGCCTAAATGACCCTTGTATGGTATGTTCTAACCTATGGTCAATGGTCCTATCCCTCAAACCTGTGACTGTCACATGGGCAACTGCTAGCAGGAGGCATAGACAGGACATGTGTCCTATCTATAAACCTGTGCTCAACAGATAGTTAGTACATCTGTGTTGTGTTAAGTTTCTCAAGCCTACTTTCTCTCAATATATCATTTTTTTGTATTGTAAGCAATTCTGAGTTCATCTGTATATCCAAAAGTTTGCTCTGCTGGTCCGGTGTGTTGTCCACACAGCCTCTATCCAGCTTGGTATAGAGGGGAGTCCCAAAGTCTTCCCTCTTAGAAGAGATCTCACGCTGTATAGAGAAGTTCAGTAAAAAAAAAAATATATATATACAATTACTGGAAACTACTAATAACAAGAACAACAGTGAGCATTATATTTTTCAAATTTACTATTCTCTGCTACAATTATAATGAAATCATAATTTACACATCCTATTATGAAACCAGTGTGTACAAATGTTTTAAAGAACACCTTTTACATCTTGTTGAATACATAACAGAGTTTTGTCATGTTGTGCGGGTCTTGTGCTGGTTGTGCTGGATTCAGACACACCAATAAAAGAATGGTGTGTATTGCCTCCAGGTGCCTAAATGTGCTCCTGACAACGTCTGGGCATGCTCCAGATGAGGTGAAAGGTGACCTGGGGGATCTCCTCCCAGACATGAATCAGGGCATCAGTGAGCTTCACTTTTGTGCTACTTGGCAGCGTCAGATGCAATGATACATAACATCCCAGAAAGTTCACAATTGGATTCAGGTCTGGGGCACGTGAGGGCCTGTCAGTGCAATCAATAGAATGTCAAAAGACCCAGTATCGGAGACAGCTCTGGATTTTGATACCGCCAAACTACCACATGAGTTCATCTACGTGGTTGAATCAAGCTTCAATCTGGCCAAAACCAGGCATCGGGGCCGTAATGTAGTTGGAAATGGGCTGTTGTAAATGTCCCTGGGCCGCGTGGGGGAAATATCACCTTGTGTGTTGCAATTAGTGTTTAAGGAGTCCTGCATCACCATGCCACTCTAGGTCCCTATAATACAGGACAGATCATTGCATTTATAGATGCACTACATTCAGTTGTCCAGGACAGACCAAAACAGGCCAGGTTTGTTGTAATCAGGGATAATGTTAGTTTCCACTAACTAACAGGCTGCTCTGGTCTGAGATTGGTTCAACAACATAACTATTTTACAATTTTATACCTGCCCCCTAACAGCCCCTTTCTAAATGCAATCGAGGAATTTTGTCCAGCGTGGCGGTGGAAAGTATATGATCGGCAACCACATGCCATGGTTGCCATCTGCAAACAATGGAAGAGGCATGCGGAGACATTAAGGTGGGATCAATCCAATTCAGTACACTAGGTGATATTTTCCCCGATGGCTAGCCGGCGAGGACATCGCCTGTGATGTTGACGAGGTCTTGTGGCCAGATCTGAACAGAAGGCGGGATCCATAAACAACCCCCGACACAAACACACACACACACACACACACACACACACACACACATAAAACAAGTATATGTATTTCTTCTTCCCAATAGCAATTTATCCAGTAATTGTTTAGTTTTTTTACTTCTGTTTTGTTACTAAATTTGATGATTTGTAATTCTTTTTTTCTTTATTTCTGTGAGAATGTTCGTTTTTTGTAAAAACTCTTGTTTGATTACTGCAGAAATTGTACTTTAGACTGAGCCTGAGAAGATGTCAATAAAAATGTAAACACAAAGACTGCAGTGTTTTATATAAAGCCCATCAGTGTGTTGCTGGTGATATGAAAGAGTAATTCAAATGGTGCTTGTGTGCATGTTTTTTTTGCAATAATTGCATTTTTAGAAAGGAGGGTTACGTTTTGATTGCAATTTCATTTTCGCATAGATGTGAGTTGTTGATCTAAGTGTTAAATCTGATTGGCTTGTGTGTAGAGTTTTGACATAATGAGCCAAGTTCTGCACAAAATGTGTAAGCAATGGTCAAAAACTGCTATTTTTGTCCAAATGACAACTCTTTATTACATAGCTTGCTCCCCCCATAAAGAACCTTGTGGGTTGTTTGACAACTGAAGAAAAACTTTAAATCAGCTGTGCAACGTCTTTGTACTTTTTTAAAGACAATCACAGACAGAAATTGAAGTAAAACTGAAGTATTTGATCAACGGGATGATGACTACCAAATGGGAAAACATGACATGAAACAAAACTTTATTTGGAGCCAACATAAACAGTAGGATTTAAACAGCAATTGGTAAAATGATGTCAAAACATCTAAGAGAGGACAATAACGGTTAATATAAACTGAAATACAAATCTATATTTGAAGCCAACAGCTCTCAAAAAAGAAGAGTTTGAAAAGCAAGTGTAAAGAAGCAGCAAAACATTCAAGAAACTATAGAATCCAAATTACTATACACCTGCAACTGTACATCCAAGTGGAATAACTGGATATCTTTAAAAAAAATTATATGAGGGGTTTATCTGCAAAGCCTGTGCGTAACAAATTAGGCCATCTATTACTGCAGCAATCAAGTTTATTTATATAGAACAATTCATACATAGAAGCAATTCAATGTGCTTTACAGTGAAAATAAAAATACAAAATGCAATGGAATTAAAACAGTCAGATTGTTAACTGTCTCCAGGGGGACTGAATGAACCTCAACACCACAGTATCTCTCTAGCTCTGCTGTCTCTAGGGGAACTGCATGAACTTCAACACCCCGGTATCTCAATCCTCTAGGCTAGGATGAACCAGTCAGTCCCTATGCGAGATAATCACTGTATCAATGTCTTACTTGGCTCTCTTCAGGGGGACACTTATGCAATTTTGTACATGCATTTTATATTCACCCTCAATGAATTACAGTTACCATAACTGTTTACTGTACCACCCCAGTATCTCAATAATCATGCTCCAGCGTTTGGATAAACTCCTCAGTCCTTTTGTGAGAAAATACCCTACATTGATGTCAGAACAGCAGCACAAGAACTTTTCATTGCATTATCATGTTTAGTTTGGACTCTACTAGCTGACATGTGTTCACGGATCTAAGAGCCCTACGGACACCACAGCCTTTGTACCCCTACTACTGTATACTTAGTATTACTTAGTAGATTACTCTTTTTTTATGTACACCACTAGGATATAGATGTACCAGAATTAGAAGCGTGAAGAACCGGTGCTCACTATCTGTTGATCTCAGGGACTCCAAGTCTGGTCGCTTAGAATTACTTATGTGTGTAATTGCCAGTAGCCCTACGAGATTGAGTATGGAGATGAACGAGGAATGCCGTCGTAATCTATATTCCAAAGTACAATTTATTTCAAATAAGTAATAAAATTACAATATATTGTTACATTCAACATCCTCCCAACAAGCCTAACGGTTTACTAATTATACCATAGGTATTTAAGACACTATAGCACGAAGGTGTGCTAAGAGCTTCTGTTAAAGATAGACTCCCAGAACTACAGTGGTTATAAAAAGTCTACACACTCCTGTAAAAATGCCAGGTTTCTGTGATGTAAATAAATGAGACAAACATAAATCATGTCAGAATGTATTTTTGCTATTAATGGGACCTATAATGTAAACGATTCAATTGAAAAACAAACGTAAATCTTTGAGGGGAAAAAATAAACTCACAATTACCTGGTTGCATACAGGTACACACCCTTAAACCAATACTTTGTTGAAGCACCTTTTGATTTTATTACAGCACTCAGTATTTTTGGGTAAAACTCTATTAGCATGGCACGTCTTGACGTGGCAATATTTGCCCACTCTTCTTTGCAAAGTGCTCCAAATCGATCAGATTGCGATGACAACTCCTGTGCACCGCCCCCTTCAGATACCCCCACAGATGTTCAATTGCATTCAGGTCTGGGCTCTGGCTAGGCCATTTCAAAATGTTAATGTTCTTCTGGTGAAGCCATGCTCTTGTGGATTTTGGATGTGTGCTTTGGGTCGTTGTCGTGCTGAAAGGTGAACTTCCTCTTCATCTTCAGCTTTCTAATGGTCCATTACCCTAAAGGTTTTGGGCCAAATTTGACTGGTATTTGGAACTGTTCATAATTCCCTTCACCCTGAATAAAAAGAAAGAAAAACAGCCCCAAAGCAGGATGCTGCCACCAGCATGCTTCACTGTAGGTATAATGTCCTTAGAGTGATGTGCAGTGTTGTTTTTGCGCCAAACATATCTTTTGGAATTCAATCTAATGTATTTAATCAAATCAATCAATACAATTTTTATAAAGTGTGATGGAAATTTCATCGATAGACACTTAAAGGAGTAAGACAGAGACAAAATTCTCTTGGCACAATTAGCAGTTTATTTGCAAATAGAGAGACGTGTCAAATGCTTACCGAATAATCATTAGAGGAGCCTCTAAGGTAAATTACATGTACAGCTCGTATTTATAACAGTTAAAGGGGTGTGGTATAATGCTGCACCTCTGTGCTAACTCAATAGAATACATTCCCTTTGTTCTATTACCACCTAGGCCTGGTACAAAGGGCATACTGTCCTTCTCCACATGGGTAATCTCACCAAATCTGTTAGGGCTTACAGGATCCTGCCAGACAATATATGCCCTACGGAGTTATACAGATGTGCATATAAAGAGAAACCCTATAGTCTGCCGACACCAATCAATGATGCCCCTAGGCAAATATTAGATCCCCCTCTCCTACATTTCCTAAGGAACAAAGGACAGATACCCCTATTCAGAATATCTCATGATCCCCTGTATAATATTGACATGTTTGTCACAACCAAAGACCAGAGTTACATACTATGTAATAGATAAGCAAACATGTCTCCAAAATACATTAGTTAAGAAATTGCCACAACAAAAGCCAATTTTACATCAGCAGTTGTCAGAAAGTGCTTTTACAAAACGCCGGCCTTTAACGCCAAGGAACAAATAACAGTGGTGTTTAACTTCACTGGCTAGGAAAAACTCCCTAAGAAGGCTGAAATTTTGGAAGAAAACCTAGAGAGGAACCAGGCTCAGAGCAGAGACCAGTCCTCTTCTGGCTGTGCTGTGTGAACATATTAAGAGTCCAAATTGTAATAGTTAATCGATGCATGTGGGCTGAGCCCAGAGTCTATTTAAACCTAGTTGGAGGCATTACCAGATGGACAAGAACAGAGACAGACGGGGGGGGGTCAGCAGAGGGGCAGCTGAAATCATCAGGTATCGTCTTGATCTGCAACTCAACCAGGAGGACTTTGGACAGGGACCGCAATGAGTCAAGACTGGTACTGCATTTCTAACTTTAATTGGCAAATCATTCCACAGTAGTGGAGCTCTATGAATGAAGGCCCTGCCTCCGACTGTTTGTTTAAAAATTGTATGTACAATGAATTTTGCGATCCAAGATTACATGTAGGTAGGGCTGGATAATTTCAGCGAGATAAGTAGGAGCAAGTCCATGTATTGATTTATAGGTTAACAATAAAACCTTAAAATAAGCCCTTACCCTAACAGCCAGCCAGTGTCAAGAGGCTAGTAATGGATTGATGTGTTAAAAAAAAAATCTAGTTAGGATTCTAGCAGCCGTTTGCAGCACTAATTGAAGTTTATTTATTGATTTATCAGGGTAACCGGAAAAAAGAGCATTGCAGTAATCTAATCTTGAAGTAACAAAAGCATGGATTCGTTTTTCTGTATCCGTTTTTTGATAGAAAGTTTCTGACGTTTCAAAGATGAAAATAACCCATTCTTGAGGCATATTTTATATGTTCATCAAAGGAGAGATCAGGGTCAAGGATAATGCCTGCAGTCTAATACTGCAGGTAATCGGGTCAACAACGACAAAAGTTTTTCCGGGCCACCAGTAGAAAATGCCTGCCGATCATACCCCTCCTAAGACGGCTCGGGCCTTGACCCCGACTCCAGTGAGGAAAACCTGTTGAAAATCTCTCAGGTTTAACTAGTTGAAGGCATTTCTTCCCAGTGACCAAGAGAAAGTTCATGCCCGACTGCGGGATCTGTCCCGGGGAGCTAACAACAATATTGTCTCATCTGAAGCTGAGCATCTAACTCTGCTATCTTTAAATGAAGATGATAGTTATGCTCCGTGTTGTAGCTACAACAATTACAATGGTAAGGCATAATAATGGTCCTTAGCTTTGGGTATTTAGGTAGGTAACAGCAAACAGCGTACAGCACGTCAACAATCCCACAATGCAACAATAACAGTATTATGGCGAAAAAGATCAACCTTAGTTTCATCCGACCGTAACACATTTTCCCACGTGCTTTTGGGAGACTTTATGTTTGTTTTTGCAAACTTAATCCGGGCTTGGGTGTTTCTTTTGTAAAGAAAGACTTTCATCTTGCCACCATACCCCATAGCCCACCAAGATAGCACACAAACGTCTTGCCTATGTCACCAGAAGATCGGAAAATCAAAAGCGGTTTAGAGCGTCGAGTGGAGGTCGGCTGTACGTGTGAATGATCGAAAGTAATGTGTAGCCAGGATATGGGTCTGCGAGGGGCGGTTCTATGCATTTACACTGAACAATCCTGCACTGTCTTTTCATAGGCAATTTATTTCCTCACCTAATTGCAATAAAGACCTCCTCCCGCGACAAGATATTTTTCTTACAAAACAGTTTTCATAGAACATAAGGTGAGTACACAAACTATTTCAAAATCAAGTTACCTAGCTTAGTTATTTGCGTAGGTAAGCAAATGGTGTTTGTATCTGTAAATGTGAACTAAAACAATGTGCACAGTGTACCTCGCTAGCTAAGTACACTGGTATTTTTTTTTACTGGGGCTTCCTCTGCGTTTTGGCCTTTTGTTTAAAGGTAACTGAAAACGGTCCTTTTGAAAAACTATTTTCAAGGTGAAGATATTAAGAAACTTTGTTTTCAGTGTTTACAGCGAAAACTGAGATTTTAGCTTATAATGTCGGTGTGCCTCTTTTATCTTCGGTTTGACGTCAGAGACTGAGCCGTTCTGTTTTGTTTACATGTGGGGATTTTGTGCAATTGCGGACTTAGCCAAAATAGTGCTTGTTTTATTCTAAAAAGACTTTACATGTTTACCCAAATGTACGTTTTTTCTCCAATTGTGTTGAGGAACTGAGGCAAAGTAGTGGTATTCCGATGTTCTTATGCTGACAAAGTCAGAATTTTAACATTTTGTTCAGATCTTCCCACAACCTGCCAAAGGATGAAAGCAATACCCAGCACAAGTACTCTTTGAAACAGGTAATATTCTGTGTAAAGCCATATTTTATTTTGAATGTATTTAATTTTTGTAATACTACACATACATAATAATTGTATTACCTTCATTAACTGTGCCTGGTCGTTGTCATCTGTTACAGAATATTTTCACAGGATTGCAGAGCGGCGGGAGAAGTCATGTGTGACAACATAACTCAACACAGACTAGAACCAAGAATGCCAAAGAGACCGACAACATAAAATAAAAAATATTCGTTTTTTATTTTATTTCTTTAGCCTAATGTAGGAAGGTACCAATTGAGTAAGATATATACAAATAGACAATTAGCCTAGTAAAATATATTGACTAACATAATTAACTAAAAAAGCCTTTTCAACGAATTGGTTGTTTTTTCATTTATAAATCAAAAAGACTCCGGTCATCCTCCTCCGCAACAGCCTCAAGATCATCTTTCTTCCAACATATCTACACCATCCCGCTTCACTAAAAACAGTAACGGCAAGGACGCTCCTCTTAAAGTCACTTCTCCATTGGTTGAGAATGCAAACAAAAACCACCAGAACGGCATTAGTAGTGGCAAGTGACACAGAAGGGTCAACAGGGTCAGACATGAAGTAACATTATACTCATTTTGATGTTTGTTCTTTAAGTCACTAGCCATCCAGATCCACGTTCCAGGCCAGACAAGATCACAGGCCAGACCAGACCAGCATCTGAAAGAAATTAACTTAAATAGACATGGTGATTAAACTCATGAGAGCTCAGGGTTCTGGCTCTCGACTCCTCTATGTGCAGAGAGATCCGAAACTTCCTGACCGGCAGAACCCTGGTGGTGCGGATCGGCAATATCACCTCCTCCTCACCGACTCTCAGTACTGGCTCCCCCCAGGGATGTGTGCTGGGCCCACTCCTGTACTCTCTCTTCACCCACATCTCCAACATTATCATTAAGTTTGCTGACGACACCACCATCATAGGCCTGATCTCTGAAAACAACGAGTCAGCCTATAGAGATGAGGTAAGGTCACTGACGTTGTGGTGTCAGGAAAACAACCTCCAGCTCAATATCAGCAAAACGAAGGAGATGATTGTTGATCACATAAAGCAGTGGCAGGGAGATCACATCCCCATACACATCAATGGGTCTGCATTAAAGAGAGTTCACAACATCCAGTTCCTTGGTGTCAACATCAGCAATGACTTGACCTGGTCTCATCACTTTAACCTCGTGGTGAAGGAGGCCAGGAAACAGCTCTTCCTATGCCGATTAAGGAGATTTGGCATGGATTCCAGGATACACAACAACTTTGACAGATGGCCTATTGAGAGTATTCTGTCTTGCTGTGTCACCGCCTGGTAAGGCAGCTGCACCGCCCTCGACCGTAAAGCTCTTCAGAAGGTGATTAAAACAGCAAAGCGCATCACAAGGTCTGACTTGCCATCCCTGCAGGATCTCTGCGCAGAGAGGTGTAGGAGGAGAAGCAAACAGATCATTACAGATCCCAGCCACCCATGCCATGGACTGTTTACAAAGCTGCCGTCAGGCAGAAGGTACAGGATAATTCCGTCCAAAACTAACAGGCTATGGGACAGTTTCTTTCCTCAGGATGTAAGGCTGCTCAACTCCGAAACCTCTCTTCCCTTCCATCCATAATCCCATGCACATCTGTCACTTTATATCATGCTCATCTGCCAATTTTATCATGCACAACTGCCACTTTTACATTGCACTACGGCTGTACAGGTGTATAGTTATTATTATTGATGCATGTTTTTGTATAGTTTTATTATTGATAATTTGGGTTATCCTCTTAATTATAATTACAGTTACTTTTAACAGCACTGTCGGGAGTAGGAAAACCAAGCATTTCATTGCCATAACGATCGTTCATTGCCAGCGATCGTACACTGTTTACCGGGGGGCAGAGCCACCGAAGTAGCCGCAAATCTGGGGTTGGTGCTAGCGAAGTCTAAAACTGGCAAGTATAAACAGTACAGATATATTGTTATTCACGTTGGCACCAACGACGTTAGGATGAAACAGTCAGAGGTTATGAAGCAGAACATAGAATCAGCTTGTAAATTAGCTAGAAAGATGTGTCGGCATCGAGTAATTGTCTTGGGCCCCCTCCCAGCTAGGGGTAGTGACGAGCTCTACAACAGACTTGTCCAACTCAATCGCTGGCTGAAAACGGAGTTCTGCCCGTCACAGGAGGTAGAGTTTGTAGATAACTGGCTCTCTTTTTGGGACTCGCCCAGAAATAGGGTCAGGCCTGATCTGCTGAGGAGCGACGGACTTCATCTTTGCAGGAGTGGTACTCTTCTTTTATATAGAAACATTGACAGGGTCACCATGAAATAGGGTGCAGGACAGGCTGCAGGCTGTTAGCCAGCCTGCTAGCATAGTGGAGTCTGGCGATAGCATAGCCAGAGTAGTTAGTACAGCATTTCCTATTGCGACTGTGACTCGTTCCAGGCTGAGCAACGTTTAACAAGGAAGCGCTAACATTAGCAACATTATTAAGATAAAACCTTCCTCCACGTCTGTCACAAAAAAGAATGACTATATTACCTCGCATCGCAAAATGGGACTCCTAAAAGTTAGGTCCCTTGCTCCAAAGGCAATTGCAGTAAATTAATTGATCTCTAATCATAAACTTGGATGTTACTGGATTATGTGAAACATGGCTGAAGCCTGATGAAATTTCTGCCCTAAATAAGGCCTTTCCTCCTGGCTATATTAGTAATCATATCCCCCGTGCATCCCGAAAAGGAGGGGGGTGGCTAAAATCAATGACAGTAAATATAAATTTACTCTTAAACACATCACTGGTTTTCATTCTTTTGAAGTCTTGCTCAAGAAAGTTAACCAGGCTGATAAATCGTTATACACAGCCACTATTTACAGGCCGCACGGGCAATATACAATGTTCCTCAATGGGTTTCCAGAATTCTTGTCTAACCTTGTAGGTATTGCAGATAGTATTCAAATTTTTGGCGATTTCAATATTCATATGGAAAAGTCAAACGACCGTATTCAAAAAGCCATTGAAGCGATATTTGACTCAATGGGTTTTATCCAACATGTCTCCGGCCCAACACACAGCCACAATCATACCTTAGATTTAGTCCGGTCAAGAGAAATCGATATTTTAGATTTAATAAATCCTGGAATGTTGGATCACTGTTTATTACATTTACCGTAAAAACAAGAGGTCCACTCGCTCCGCAAAAAAATTGTTTCAAAAGTCGCACTGTATATTCTCGGACTACAAATAGATTTCGTGATATTCTTCCAAGCTTGCTCATCAGTGACAATGAAAATAAATCTGAAAACTATCTAATCCAGGATCTGAACTCAACACTGCGAAATACTTTAGATATGGTTGCACCACTTAAAACAAAAGAGCTATGGAACAAGACACTTGCTCCCTGGTATACAGAAAATACTAGAGCACTAAAGCAAGCCTCCAGAAAATTGGAGCGAAAGTGGCGCGCCACCAAATTGGAAGTATTCAGACTAGCCTGGATTGACAGCACACTTAAATACCGAAAAACACGTCTGCTCGATCAGCGTATTTCTCCAACCTGATTGAGGTGAACAAAAACAATCCAACATTTCTCTTTGATACAGTTGCAAAGTTAACTAAAAAGCAACGCTCAACCAGTAAAGTGGGTCTTCACTTTAGCTGTAATGAATAGATGAACTTTTTTGATGAAAAGATCATCACCATTAGAAAACAAATAACTGACTCCTCAAAAAACTACAGTCCCCAAAATCTCAGTTTTCCTGAGAATGTCCCAAACCTACATAACCAGGTGTCAATGGGGACACTGGAACTTTTTGATCCCGTTTCGCTCAACACATTCACAAAATTTGTAATGAGTTCTAAACCCACAAATTGTCAACTAGACCCAATTCCAACTAAATTACTCAAGGACCTATTTTCGGTGCTAGGTCAGCCAAAAAAATATCCATTCTGGATCCAGACACTTTAAACAACTATAGGCCAATATCAAGACTCCCATTTCTCTCAAAAATCTTAGAAAAATGTGTTTCCCAACAACTGAACGCTTTCCTGAAGACAAATAACACTTGTAAAATGCTCCAGTCCGGTTTCAGACCCCATCATAGTACTGAGACTGCACTTGTGAAAGTAACAAATTACCTTCTAATGGCCTCAGACAAAGGTTCCGCATCCGTCCTGTTGCTTCTTGATCTTAGTGCTGCTTTTGACACTATTGATCACTCCCTTCTCCTAGAGAGACTGGAAACCCATATTGTGCTACATGGGATTGTTCTAGTCTGGTTTAAATCTTATTTATCTGAAAGATATCAGTTCATATGTGTGGATGGTATATCCTCAGACAAAACAAAAGTGTGTTTTGGTGTTGCTCAAGGCTCGGTCCGGGGCCCTTTATTGTTTTCAATATATATGCTGCCTCTTGGAGTTGTAATCCGAAATCATAATGTCAACTTTCACTACTATGCTGATGATACACAGTTATATATTTAGATGAAGCATGGAGACCCCCAAATTAGCTACTTTGGAAGCATGTGTTTCAAACATTAGGAAGTAGATGACTGAGAACTTCCTGCTTTTATACTCAAGAAAAACAGAAAGGCTCGTTTTAGGACCCAAGAAACAAAGACTCTTATTGGCAGATCTCACTGTGAACCTCGATGGCTGCATGGTTGTATCCCAAAACTGTAAGAAATCTCGGCGTAACCCTCGACCCTGACCTCTCCTTTGATTAACATATAAAATATATCTCAAGAGTTGCTAATTTTCATCTTCGAAACATTGCAAAAATCTGAAACTTTCTATCAAAAACTGATGCGGAAATACTAATCCATGCTTTTGTTAAATCAAGATTAGATTACTGCAATGCTCTTTTTTCCGGCTACCCTGATAAATCAATAAGTAATCTTCAATAAGTGCTGCACACTGCTGCTAGAATCCTAACTAAAACCAAAAAATGTGAACACGTTACTCCAGTACTGGCCTATTTACATTGGCTGCCTGTTAGGGTTAGGGCTGATTTTAAGGTTTTATTGTTAACCTATAAATCAATTTATGAACTTGCTCCTACTAACCTCGCTGAAATGATCCAGCCATACATACCTGCACGTAACATTCGATCACAAGATGCAGGCCTTTTAACTGTACCTAAAATTTCTAAACAAACAGCCGGAGGCAGGGCTTTCTCTCATAGAGCTCCAATACTTTGGAATGACTTGCCAATCAAAATTCGAAATGCAGACTCAGTGCAAACCTTCAAGCGTCTACTAAAGACTCATCTCTTCAGCCTGGTCTATGATTAAGTGTAGTGGTGACCAGAAAGGCCTGATACTGTCCACCCTTGCTGTCTTACCAGGTGGGCTCTCATCGCCACTGGGATGCCCTCCCTCCAATGCCATTCGGGGGCGGAGTCACTGGCTTGTTGTTGTCTCTCTGTTGCACACTTGTGCAATTGGGCTGTGCTCTGCTGGCAATACTCAGCCCTCATTCAGGATGGTTGCGGTTGGTGGGCGTCCCTTTGGTTGATACTTGGCAATGTGGGTGGATTGATTTCCTGCCTGTGGGGCCCTGTCATCCTCCAGATAGGGCCACAGTGACACTGGACCTCCCTGTGTCAACCCCAATGTCTTGCGGTGCTATATTATTGTGCTGGGGGAGTAAGGTCTTAATTTTCCCTGTTTTCTGTTGTTTTAAACTTAGGAGGACATGAGGTCTTAATCCACACCTGCGGAGTACCAGGCTTGACTCATTGCCGTCCCTGTCCAGAGTCCTCCTGGCTGTGTTGCAGATCAGGAAAATGCCTGACAATTTCAGTTGCCACTCTGCTGATCCCCCCTGTCCCTGTCCCACCGGTTTTGCCTCCAATCTGGAATAGATTTAAATAGGCTAAATAGAAATTTGGACTCTTAATATGTTCACCCGGCACAGCCAGAAGAGGACTGGTCACCCCTCGGAGCCTGGTTCCTCTCTAGGTTTCTTCCTAAATTTGGCCCTCTTAGTGAGTTTTTCCTTGCCACTGAAGTTCATCACTATTGTTGTTTGCTCCCTGGGGTTAAGGTTGGGTGTTTTTGTGAAAGCACTTTGTGACAACTGCTGATATAAAAAGGGCTTGATAAAATAAATTTGAATTGAATTGAAACTTGGTACTGCAAATGACAAATAAGCCAATGAACTTGAACCTACTTCAAATGCCTGATTCAAGTAGTATGACAACCCCTAACAGCACAAATGTAACAGTTTTAATGCTTTGTTTGCATTTCAGACCACAAAGTTGTCCACAACCGGGGACAGAATGTTAAGCAAACCATGTGGTGTGTGTTTGAGAAGGTTTTCACACCAAAATTGGCAACCCAACTGATCTGGTGCGGGAGGGGGCAGAAGACTGTCATCCATTCAATGCCATTGAAGGATACTGTTATGTGTAAGTTTAACACTTGCTTATAGTTGAACATTGGTGGACAAAACCAAATCATCCTTAGAAACATGGATGCTGCCCATACTTCAGTGTTTCCTCTGGAAATGTATTTTGCTCTTCCTCACTTCCTCTTCTGATGTTTCCTCATCTCCACCTCTTCTTTCAACTCTTCTGTCCTCTGTTCCACTATGGTCTACTCTGTCCTCTTTCATGTACCTTGTTGGCACCCTACTTTCTGTACCACTCTATTCCTCATTATTAAGACTATTGTCTCCCCTGCCAACTCAAGTAATGCGTACACATCTTATGAAAAAGCAGAGCATAACCTCTAAGAGATGGTAATAATAATTAATCCTAATTAATTACGGTTATTTAGTTTCAAGTATAATACATAATTTAATCCAACTTTAAAGTTGTATGACACTTGTTCCCCCATTCTCTTTTGTTGCAACGGCTTAAACTTTTTACTAGTGAAGAAAATCACTTTGAAAAACGATACATTTATGTTGCATTTAATGTTGGATGAATAATCATGGATAAGCATGGAAATAGTACTGTTAGTGTTAGCTAGCAAAACTTGCTTTACCTAATGTCTGTGTTTCCGATAACTTAATATTAATTGTGGCAGCAATATTGATAGCTAGATCTTCTGGTAACTGGCCTTTTCTATTTATCTATAACTTACTTGTGTTCCACTGATGACTGGCCCGATACTTCTGTCTCTATTCTGCTGGCAAACACTCTGATATGATTTGTTTAGCGTAGGAAAAACAAGAGTTGTGTCAGCCTTTTCAGTGTGCAAGAAAGGTGAAGCGGACTGTGGAGTCGGTAAGTTTGCTTTACTTTTAATTACGTGAGCTGACATACGCTCATCACATAGAGACAATAACACACAAAGACAAAGGGAGCAGAGGGAACATATATACTGAGGGAAATGACTGTGAATGATGAGCAGGTGCGCTAGACGCGACAACAGGTGCGATGAGTTGATGAGATGGGCAATGATGTCAGAAGGCCGGTGACGTCAAACGCTGAAGCCCGCCTCCAGCAGGGGGAGGATGGGCAGTAGATGGCGTGGTCGTCACAGTACCCCCCCCCGTGCCTCCAGCCGCGCGACGACCCCGGGGTCGGCCTGTAGGGCGCGGAGCAGGACGATCCGGGCGACGGCGTTGGAAGTCGCGGAGAAGGGCGGGAGACAACACACCCCGCACCGGGACCCAGCTCCGCTCCTTTGGGCTGTACCCGCCCGCCTCGAGTCAATGATGGAGCGGAAGGAGTACGCCGGGGCCCCCTCGATGTCGAGAGGAGGGGGGGGGGACCTCCCGCACCTCACACCCCTGGAGGAAACCACCCTCCACAGGCCTGAGGAGAGACATATGAAACGAGGGGTTAATACAGTAGTCAGGAGGGAGACGCAACCGATATGTTACCTCGTTGACCCTCCTTAGGACTTTGAAGGGCCCTACAAACCGCGGGCTCAGCTTCCGGCAGGGCAGGCAGAGGGGCAGGTCCTTCGTGGAGAGCCAGACACGTTCGCCCGGACGATACACCAGGGCCTCCCTGCGGTGGCGATCCGCATAAGTCTTCTGACGACGGACAGCGAGCCTGAGGCGAGCCTGCACAGCCTGCCATGTGCCCGCCGGAACCATTCGTCCACCGCAGGGGTATGGCCCGGGGTCCAGGGTGCCAGGACCGGCTGATAACCCAGCACGCACTGAAACGGCGACGACCCCGTGGAGGAGTGGTGACGGGTGTTCAGGGCATACTCCACCCATGGCAGGAACTTCCCAGCCGGTCCTGGCAGTAGGACCAAAGGAGCCTGTCCACATCCTGATTAACCTGTTCCACCTGCCCGTTGGACTGGGGGTGGTAGCCCGAGGTCAGGCTGACCGAGACCCCGAGGTGTTGCATAAAAGCCTTCCATACTCTGGACGTGAACTGGGGGCCCCGGTCCGACACTATATCCTCGGGCACACCATAGTGCCGGAAGACGTGATTAAACAGAGCCTCTGCGGTCTGCAGGGCCGTGGGGAGACCGGGGAGAGGCAAGAGACGACAGGTCTTAGAAAACCGGTCCACAACGACCAGGATGGTGGTATGGCCCTGGGAGAGGGGGAGATCGGTTAGGAAATCATCAGACAGGTGGGTCCATGGCCGTTGTGGAATGGGTAAGGGGTGCAACTTACCCATAGGCAGGTGCCGGGGTACCTTACTCTGGACGCACACCGAGCAGGAAGAGACGTACACCCTCACGTCCTTAGACAAGGCGGGCCACCAGTACTTAACGGCCAGGGCCTGCATGGTCTGGCCGATACCAGGATGACCGGAGGAGGGAGAGGTGTGGGCCCAGTAGATGAGCCGGTCACGGACAGATATCGGCACATACGTGCGGCCCTCAGGGCATGTGGGCGGAGAGGGCTCGTCACCCTGCGCGCGAACGATGTCTGCGTCCAATTCCCACACCACCGGTGCCACGATACCTGACGCCGGTAGTACGGGAGTATCATCCACTGGTCGCTCCTCTGTGTCATGCTGGCAAAGCAGCGCGTCGGCCCTGACGTTCTTACTTCCCGGCCTGTAAGTGAGAGTAAACACAAACCGGGAGAAGAACATAGCCCACCTGGCCTGGCGAGGGGTCAGTCTCCTCGCTGCCCACATGTATTCCAGGTTACGGTGGTCAGTCCAGATGAGGAAAGGGTGCTAGGCTCCCTCTAACCAGTGCCGCCACGCCTCTAACCACCGCCAACAGCTCACGATCACCGACATCGTAATTACGCTCCGCCGCGCTGAGTTTCTGTGAGAAGAAAGCACAGGGACGGAACTGAGCGTGTTCCGACTCCCCATTCGTTTGGGAGAGGACAGCCCCAAGACCACATTCGGACACGTCCACCTCCACAACAAACTGGAGCGACGGGTTGGGATGAGCCAGGACCGGAGCGGTGGTGAAACGGTGTTTCAGTTCCACAAACGCCCGCTACGCATCCGTGGTCTACCGTAACCGGGTCGCCCCGGGTCGCTCCACCCCTCAGGAGGGAGGTGATCGGAGCCACGACCTGGCTAAAGCCCCGGATAAACCTCTTCTAATAATTGGAAAAGCCTAAAAATCGTTGCACACCTTTAACCGTGGTTGGGGTTGGCCAATTACGCACGGCATCAATGTGGTGCTCCTCCATAGCCATACCCGTGGGAGAGAAACGGTATCCTAGGAAGGACATGGACGATTGGAAAAACAGACACTTCTCGGGCTTCACGTACGGGTCATGTTCCAACAATCTAGCAAGCACTCTACGCACCAACGAGACATGCTCAGCGCGCGTAGCCTTGTAAATCAAGATGTCGTCAATATAAACCACTACCCCTTCGCACAACATTTCCCTGAAAACGTCGTTGATGAAGGTTTGAAAGACTGATAGAGCATTCTTTAAACCGTACGGCATAACTAAATATTCATAATTCATAATGGCCAGAGGTAGTACTGAAGGCTGTTTTCCATTCGTCCCCTTCCCGGATACGCACCACTCCTGATGTCCAATTTTGTGAAAAAGCGTGCCCCGTGCATTCTCTCGACCTCCGCAGAGATTAAGGGGAGACGGTAGCGGAACGGGATGGTGATTTTGTTCAGCGCCCTGTAATCAATGCATAGGCGTAAACCACCGTCCTTCTTTTTCACAAAGAAGAAGCTCGAGGAGACCTGTGACTTGGGGGCCTAATGTATCCCTGTCCTAATGCTTCCTCAACATACGCGGACATCACCGCAGTCTCGGTGCGGGACCCTTTGGGAGTGCGGCTCCATCTAAGAGGTTTATCGCGCAATCCCCCGGCCTATGAGGCAGTAATACAGTGGCCTTAGCCTTGGAGAAGACCGCGGCTAAGTCCCTGTATTCGGGAGAAATTGGCACGGCGGGAGCACTGTCCGGACTTTCCACCGTGGTCGAACCGATGAGATGGGCAATGGTGTCAGAAGGCCGGTGACGTCGAACGCCGAAGCCCGCCTCCTGCAGGGGGAGGATGGGCAGTAGATGGCGTGGTCGTTACAAGTTGCTTTGAACGCGATCAGGACGTCTGTTTTCCTGTTTTAACTTGTCTGCTTAGAGTGTACTGGTAGCTCTGACTATGATAGTGTGATCTGCGTTTCTCAAATTGCATGAAGAAAAACGCTCAACACTACATACCATAAGAACGGTTTTGTGTACATTGTCTAACAAAAAAACATTTTGATGTTATTTATTTTACATGGCGCCATCACATTAAATTGAATAATACATAATAACTGTTAAACTTATTGCATATTTGGTCTTTCAGATTCTGTTCTTAAAAACACGTTTGCCAGGAATTAATGTGGTCGAAATTGAAAGGGCGGGGACGGCTGGAGGGAGAGACCTGCAGATAAAGAGGACCATTAATTTTTAGCTTATATAATGCACAATTGTTGGGTGTTTTTGTTCAGGCTTATTTCGTTTTTTTTGTTTGTTAAATAGTAAATTCTGTAAATAAAATTCATACTTAAGTCTTTATCTTGCCTCAATTTAATGTCAGCAGTTGATTAATTAAATGTCGGCAGTAGATCTATTAACAGTCGGCAGTAGAGCTATTAAACGTCAGTGGAGAAACGGGAAGCATCGTTCAAACATCAGCGGAAGGGAAAAATCGACGTCTACTTGACATCTTGCCGATGAGCAGCCGACGTCTATACTGCATTCCGCTGACATCTCATGTGTATGTCAGGCCGACATTGGTAACACGTATGTGTGTAATCTGGGCTTTCATATGAAGAAGATTGTTCTTCTTCATATGATTGTTATCACATGTAGCACACAGCCAGTACTAGCCAGAAATCAGCTCCTTTAATGTTGCTGTAGGCCTCTTGGAAGCCTCCCTGATCAGTTTTCTCATCTTTTCATAAATTTTGGAGGGATGTCTAGTTTTTGGTAATGTCTCTGTTATGTCATATTTTCTCCACTTGATGATGACTGTCTTCACTGTGTTCCATGGTATATCTAATGCTTTGGAAAAAATTTTTTACCCTTCTCTTGACTGTTATCTTTCAACAATGAGACCCTTCAGATGCTCTCTGTGGACCATGGCTTTTGCTCTGAGATGCAACTAAGAAAATGTCAGGAACAACTGAACTTTATTTTTGATCAATCAGAGTCACTTTAAAGGATGGCAGGTGTGTAATGACTTCTATTTAACATATATTTTTATGTGATTGGTGAATTCTGAACACAGTTCCACAGTTTAAGAGGGTGTTCACGCTTATTCAACCAGGTTATTATTTTTCATTTTCCCCCTGGAAGATTTCACATTATTGTTCGCATTATAGGTCACATTAAAAGTGAAAGACGTTCTGACATTATTTATCTTTGTCTCATTCTTTTACATTAAAAAAACCTTGGCATTTTAACAGGGGTTTAGATTTTTATATCCACTGTAAGTCAAACTTCACTATTCATCCCACCCAGACAGGCTGATTCCAAACCCTCCCTTTGTTTCTATAATAGGATCACCTCACCATGGCTAAAACAATGAAAACAAAGAAACTGGCATTCATGCATTTAAATATATTCAATTAGCACCATCCAAAGCTAGACACATGGTCGTGCAGGATTCTTCACCCGGTAAACATTTACCTGTAACAAATGATAGATAACATGTACAGCATCGAACCCTTTTGGAGAGTTCATCCCTTTATGGGACACACATAAAAAGACCAAACATCAGTGCAGTTAATCCAGCGTAGGTCATACTTCTAATTTGTTGAACTGTCCATCCACCTGGTTTGTCTGAGCAGATGGGGCTACCTTGACCCCCAATGTGTATGTCAGATCCTTTCAAGATGCAAATAGGCCTATAGGTGTGAGATTAGGGTCTCCCACTGAGTTGAGACACCAGACAACACGGCACCTTCACAAAAATTCCAAAACACATCTTTCATTACACTACAGTATCAGTTTGTCTTTTTATCAATCAACAATCTCAATATTTCACATTCTTTATCTCAACCTTTTTCCAGTTTAACGGTCTGGAACCCCACCCACGGTCCCATCATTGTTATGGATCATGATGATTCACTGTGGTCCTCTGACTGCAGAGAATTGTCAAAGGGCTGAAAACCTCAACATCTCACTTTCTACAAACGTGCCACTGTGCATGCAAATGTTCCCTCACATATTTCCCTTCAGACTTTTAAAGTTCATTCATTGATAATCTTATGGATATGAGATGCAATGCCTCAAGTCAATAGTATGGAATTTCCTTCCCTTAATCATAGCTAATATAGAACACCCTTTGACAACACCCAGTAACGTATTATTTTAAATTCAATGCTAATTCAGGCTGCTGTACAGCCGATGAATAGAATTTGCAAAAACATCTTTGCTACTTGGTTGGTTCTGTGATGTGTTAGTCATCAATGTCATACGCTTCTGCATTCCAAAAACATTTTCTTCTGCTCTCTTCAGCACGGCTGGATTTTTTTTTTTTTACACTTACACATGCAGGTACGCTTACATTCAGTCCTGTTTAATGACTTTGTGACCAAATTCAACAACAAACTTCATATACTATTATTTATTTATCTGCAGCTATAGCTGTAAATATACTCATTAACACTAATTATTTCTGAAGATTTTTTCTTTAATTATTTAACAGCTTGACTACAATATTGTGCCAAGTGATAGAACAGTACAAAAATCTGGGTAACACTTTATTTGAAGTGTAGTGTCATAACCATGTCATAAGGTGTCATGTCTGCTGACAATTGTCATATCCTGTCATCTCATATCTTGTTATAACATGGTCACATTTTGAAATATTATGACATTTTGTTTATTTATGACTGGTCATGACATCTACGCAAGTCTGTCAATACATAACAAACCATTCTGTTTCACCAGTCTTATAAACAGTATTTCTATATTACATTTCATTATAACTGCTATACATGAAGAGATGTCAGATATTTACCGTTCCTAATACAACATCATGTCAGAAGAAGATAGGATCCGTCACCTGTCAATGACTGATTATTGACCTTTGGCAGCTTTATATATGTGAGAAAAAAAAATTATGATTTATGACCGGAAGGAAGCATTTGTTTTTCCGGGGGTCCATGTCCGGTTAGAGAGGGAGGGGTATAGCAGCTGATTCTGTGGGATCGAGAGGGGTTAGGTCAAAAGGATTATGAAAACTGATTTTTTGAATGATTGTTAATTTATTTCCCCCTGGCATGTTAACAGTTTTTTTCCAGGGAGGGTTACATGTCCAGTTAGAGGTCTGTGGGTGGGTGTCAATATTTGGACAGTTGTTTTTCAGGGTCTTCCGTCTCTGGGGAGGAGAGGATGTAGGGTTTCTTGAGATGCACAGGTTAAGGGTTGAGCATGTTACCATTGGTTCATTCTCGGAGAGAGTTACCAATAAATAAGAGCTAGACTTCTGGTTTGCAGTTGAAATTGTTTCGTTTTTTACTCAGTATAACCATGACATACGAAATAGGCCGCAGAACGGAGTGAAAAAAAAGTTCCAGCAATATACAGTGCTCCAAAGAAGCATTTTCTTAATGTGTATAGAACTCAAATACATCTCCATTTTAGCAGCTGCTGGATCAGCTTGACATGGTGGATGGAAAAACCGACAGCTTTGCGTTTGATTCTGAAGTGAAGTTGTACATTTTAGGATCATACCCTGGGACTGTTTAGTATCATACCCTGTTTTATTTTAATTTTAAGGCTCTTTGACGTTAAAATTGTCTTAATATTGGTGTATATTATCTGATTAAAGCTCTTAATACACTAACAGTCTACATGCCTACTTTGAAACTAATTTGACGACCTTTATATTTGCCTAAATAATTCTAGTAATTCATTTTTTAATTTCCTTTAAAACATTTAGTTATTAACCAAATAGCTGCCTATCTGTGTTTTGACAATGTCAGGAAGTAATGTATACCCTAATAGTTGACTATTAGATTAATGTAAAAGACACCATTTTAAAATGCCATTACCGCTCACCAGCAGTTTGTCTTTAATTCAGAGTTGCAAAGGATTTCCAACGTACTAAACCCAAAGTGTATTCCGTTAAGATAATCAACAGTTTTTCCTTAAATTCAAAGTTCCTGTCACAATGTGACGTTGTGGGGTGAAACGGACCAGGCCCAGGCAGCAGTCGGTGTACTGTTTAATATTCAAAAACACAAAACAATAGAACAGAAAACAGGTACTGGGGCAAAACTACTAAATGAAAATAAACACAACAAAACAACACCCACCATATACATCAGGACACATCGCAACATGGAACAATGACTAACAACTGAGGGGAGCAGATGAGAAACATTCAAACACATACTAATGGCTTGATTGGGACCTGGTGTAAACAGTGATTGAAGACAAGACAAATGAAGGGGGGCGGGATGTGTTCATGATTGTTGGAGATCTAGGAAAAGCGAGAGATGACGGGGCAGTCTCTCAGCTCACTGTCACAGTTCCAGTTTTCTACGAGCAGCTTCATTGAAATATACATACAATACAAGTGACCAGAGACACTCCTAAAGTGGTGTGACCTAAACCTGTTTGTTTTTTTAAATCACTGGACCCTAGGACTGTCTATATATTAATCTCTTCCAAAAATAATAAACCTTAGAAAAATCTTTTGAATGTCAAATGTAACTTATATGATTGTTTGACTAGATTAGTATTGTTACCAACATCACACACTAAAAATATTAAATACACTCATTTATTTGCAGTTTAGATTCTTTACATCCAATCATCAGTTTGATTAACTTTATGTTCTGTTCATGGGGTTAGCAGAAATAGGTTAGAAATGGTAAAATCCTGAAAAGTAGTTTAATCAATATATATTAACCTAAAGACTAACTAAACACATGGATGCACCATTACAGTGTCTGACATTAACATACAACCTTCAGTATGTTTTTCTAAAATGTTCCAGTCTACTAAAATTTAACTATTCTCTGAAGATATCCAAAAGTTTCTTCTGAAATGTAGAGTTCCAAAAATGTTCTATTAAAAACAGCACCACTGAATTTGAATACAAATGGATGTGACCAGAGAAAACTCATAAAATTGTGGGTGGGCAGTTTGATGAACCTTTATGTGATTCAATCAATATATAGCTACCTTATTATTAACTAAAAACATGTATGCACATTTACATTATGAAATGAATCATGATAAGGAATGCTGAGAACAGCAAACACTCAGAATACATTGTCTCCTCTGTCTTAGCATTCAAACTATCCGACTTGATTTCATCAAGCATAGAAAGACTTGCATAGAAAACATTGACATTTTTAATTGAATCAACTTACATAATCCACTATACATGTATTGATAGCAAATGATATCCAATAAAAGGTTAAAAAAGCATGTTATCCATTTAACATTTGGGTTTTAATCCTGATGTGTGTCATGTCCTGGCTATGCCCCTAGCCATCTTTGCGCTGGCTGGGGCCATAGTCAGGACATGGCCAAAGGAGATGGCTCTAGCCACCTCTATGGGCTTTGGTTTCCCCAATTGGAGGCAGGTGTTCGTTATTGCCTCCAATTGGGGAACCTATTTATGTTGAATGTTTGCACACGGATGTGTGGTTTATTTTGGTTAGC